>VMDO01009072.1:0-79546 GCA_007922755.1 Pedetes capensis
AATAGACGTCTCCAGCACCACAATTCAAAAGCATCAATTCTTTTTCTGTCTCTCTTGTTCAATGTCCAGCTTTCACAACCATATGATGCCACTGAAAATACCATGGCATGAGTCAGACACACCTTCGTCTTCAATGTGACATCTTTGCTTTTCAGTACTCTAAAGAGATCTTTTGCCACAGCTTTTCCTAGAGCAATGCATCTTTTGATTTCTTGACTGCTGCTTCCACGAGTGTTAATTATAGAGCCAAGCAAAGCAAAATCTTGGACAATCTCAATCTTTTCTCCATTTATTGTGAAGTTGCGTGAATAAATTTGAATAATAGTCATCTTAACTGGCCTTCCTTGTAGGCGTATGGATATTATTCTATCACTGACAACATTGTATTTCATGACAGATCTTGAAATGTCTTTTTTGATGATGAAAGCAACCCCATTTCTCTTTCGTTTATCATTCCCAGCATAGTAGACCATATGACTGTCTGACTCAAAATGGCCTATGCCGGTCCATTTTAGCTCACTGATGCCTAGAATGTCAATGTTTATGTGATCCATTTCTCTTTTAACAATTTCTAATTTACCTAGATTCATACTACGTACATTCCATGTTCCAATTATTAATGGATGTTTACAGTTGTTCCTCCTCATTTTGAGTCGTGTCACATCATCACATTGAACACCCTGGGGTTTTACTCCATTTCCCTCATCACGGTAGACTCTACTTGGAGGAGGCAACTCTTCCCCAGTAGTCTTTTGAGTGCCTTCCAACCTGGCGGCCTCATTTTCAGGCACTATATCTGACAGTGTTTCTTTGCTATCCATAGGGTTTTCAATGGCTAGTTGTTTCAGGAGTGGCTCGCCAGGTCCTACTCCCTAGTCTGTCTTAGTCTGGAAGCTCAGCTGAAAACCTGTCCACCAAGGATAACCTTGCTCATGTCTGAGGTTACAGTGGCAGAACTCTCAGCCTCATCACAACACGCAAGCCCCCACGGCAAACTGACAGACGTGCGGAGGCTCTGATGGTAAAATAACTAATACAAGGATGCATATATAGCATAAGAAAAAGAGAAGGAGAATAGAAAGAGGGAAGAGAGTAAAACAAGGAAGAAAATTTAAAAAAAAAAAAAAAACCTCACACATACACGCTCCCACCCACATATAAAATCGGTTATAGTCAGGTCCGGTGGTATACACCTGCATTCCCAGCAGCTTGGGGGCGGAGGCAGGAGGATCTCAAGCCCAAGATCACAGGCAGCCTGTGCAACCCAGCGAGACCCTGTGTCAAAAAGTAAAAAAAAAAAAAAAATATGGGCTGGGGGTGCAGCGTGGTGGTCCAGCACCTACAAAGCAAATAGGCGCAAGACCCTGGTTTCAAACCCCCGCACAAAACAACAAAAACAAACAACAACAAAAAACCAAACCAAACCAAAACAAAACAAAAACCCCAAGAAACAAAAAAACAAAATCAAAACAAAAACAAAAACAAAACCATGCATACACGCTCGCACACACATATAAAACACTTCTAGTCAGGTGCGGTGGTGCACACCTGCAATCCCAGCGGCTTGGGGGGCGGAGACAGGAGGATCACAAGCACGAGATCAGAGGCAGTTTGTGCAACCCAGCAAGCCCCTGTCTCAAAAAGTAAAAAATATGGGCTGGGGCGCAGCACGGCAGTCCAGCACCTACAAAGCAGGCAGGCGCAAGACCCTGGATTCAAATCCTCATACAAAAAAAAAAAACCCTCCAGAGCTCAGGATGGCAGTGTTTTCACACAATCTGCAGGAGCAGTCTGTCTTAGTCTATAGAGATTTTGCCGGTTACGTAGAAAAGGGCAGATTGCCCCACAATGACCAAAGAGATGGTTCCAGGAAATATTCTGTGTCTATTGTATTGTTTGAGAAGGTGTGGAGCCTGTGGGGTCCTCCCTGGGGTTCTCCCTATCCCACGTAGTTTGGGCGCCAGTTCCCCAAATCAGAGATTTCTGGCCCAAAGCCTATAGCATGGAGGGAATATGGTTGCTAGCATGGATTTTTTTCTTTTTTCCTTTTTCTATTGCAGGGCTTTCCGCCCACTTGGGAGACCACTTGGGAGGACCAAATCCTCTTGTGGGTGGGATGATATTCAACCCCCCCAGAGAGAGTCTGTAGTAGGTCTGCTATGCACAGCGATTGCGCTCGAAACTGTTCTTATTGTGTCTAATTGTCCTGCAAGACTCTGCCAGAAAGGAGCACTCTGTCCATGTGGCACTCATCCTCCGCAGACCTTACCTTTCTCCACAGTGCAGTGGGATGACTTAGGATCCCCTCTGGTGTGTCTGGGGTCCAGGCATATGTGTGCCTATATGTCTGTGGAGATTGCGTCTGCATGACTGTCCCGCCACAACAGGAGGGAGGGAGCTGCCTTTCAGCTCTGGATGTGTACCGCTGGCACTGGTTTCCCAGTTCCCTCCCTGATTACTCCCCATACCCTCGAGTATCTACTCTCGTGGCTCTGATCTCTATTTTCTTGCTTGAGGGACCTACAACAGCCCAGCATCTCAGGCTGTGGGACGTATTTCGCTAAAGATGGCAATTCCGTGTGCCACCTCAAAAACTGACTCACCCGAAAACTTGCAGTTTGTGTCCTGTGGGCAGGGTGACAGTGTGATGTCAAGGTTGCATTCCGTGCTGGGTCCAGCTCCCGTGGGTGTGTGGGCGAAGTCCCCTCCGAGTCTCCGGGATTCTATCCTGCCATCTGCGTGAAGGCGGAATGGCAGAATGGAGGTCCTGCTACTGACCTCTGTGTAGCTCCTCCGAAGCCCAATGCTCGATTTCAGTGTCCATCCAGTTTCATCCTCTGTCTCCCAATCTAAACTATCACTGTTTCTATCTATTCAATGTGAGTTCTAAACCCCTAATCGAGGCTTCCCTTTACTCTGGGACAGAAGACGCATGTTATCTGTATGGTGGCATTAGTATTCCTTTAACACTATCTTTTGAGAGAAAGTCAAGCTACATGTTGTAACTACTGTAATTCAATTCAACTTTGAAAAGCAATACACAGATAGCATGTCTTAGAATGTTTATACATTTTTTGGTGCCCCCAATATTGGCAAATGCATTGATTTATGACTTTCTTCTGGGGCTTATAAAAGTTCATGTAATCTTTTCCACAGTGGAACGTGTCATTCAGGATAATGTGAATCCATGTTCCAAAGGCTATGGTTCCTTCCTCATATTTGGCTCAGAAAAAGACCTAACATTCACATCCTTTGGATCAAGAGTTGCCTTGTGTACCCAACAGTAGCTATTATGTAGAATATTTTGCTTAAAATAGGATATGGAACTCCAAAACCACTTCCCAGAAAAAAACCTGAATGTTTTGTCCTTTAATTTTGTGTAAAAACACCTATTACTATATTGGTAATGATTTCAGGAGGGTTAACAATAACATGGTCACATAATATGGGCATAAAATACAACACAAATTGGCAAGGATTCAAACTGTAAAAAAAAAATAAGGAAGGAAGGAAGGAATAGAGGTTTTTTTTTTTAAATAAAATGCAAGTGAGAAATGTACTCTCCTAAATAATCCAACTTGAATTACATTTTTCTTTATATTAACTTATTGGTAAAATAAATTGTTTATTTGTTTATTTGTTTGTTTAGTGATGAAGGAAGGAGCTCATGGAGGCAAAAGCGCCTAAGGGTGAGTAAAGTCTTGCAATATTCAGTCCACAGAGTCCAGAGAAGGTCTGGGCCAACAGGGTCCTAGGGGACTTGGGACCACAACTAAATTCTAACCAGCACATAAATACCAATATTTTAACAATATTGTGTCCATCCTGTGCAGGGCCCTCATGGCAGGGCAGGACCATCCTGCCTTTGTTGAGAGTAACTGTTAAACAGGTACCCTTTCATTCCTTTACTACGAAACAATGCCTGTGGTGTATTCAGTCAACTCGATGCCATTATCCTCAGCTCATTTGTCCCTTGTCCTAAAGGCTCACACACCAATCAGTCAGCCTTGAACCAATCCTCTAGTGAAGCTTCTTTGCCACTTTTTCTCTATTCTGGTTCTGTGAAAAATGGAGAAGCTTTTAAGAGAAGGTATCTTTAATTGAAATTGAGATAAGCTATAATAACCCAGCATAAGAAGTGAAGTTCAGAAGAGGCAGCTTGCAATTTTTCCCATTTCTCTCTTTGGAAATGGCTTCATTGCTCCCAGGACCTCTAATTTTCCTTGTCCATGTTTAGAGTAATGGAGTATAATCTTCATTCTCTTTACTTCTTATAATTCTGCCCCACTTTATACAAATATGAATTAAGCAAAAATAAAATACTATTATAAAAATCAATAAAACCTCAATTTCTGCATATTTGAAATAATATGGATCAAACTGCTTTCAGATTTCTTCAAGAATTGCATAATGGCAAAGGATGAACCAATGGTGAAATTAGCTTATGCTAAGGCCACAAGGTAAAGTCCCTAGCAAGCAAACAAATATTCTCCTTTCTTCATCAGTATTTTATGAATCATAAACATGTCTATGCCTGCAGCCATAGTACTGTGGCATCTGATCTCATCAGATCTCAGAAGCTAAGCAGCGATAGGTCTGGTAGTACTTGGATGGGAGACCACCTGGGAACACCAGATGCTGTAGGCGTGGGAGAAGGATGCTGCAACCCACTCCCAAAAAATCAATCTGCCATTGAAAATCCTACAAATGGCAGAGAAGCACTGACAATAGTGTTTCACTTGTTGTACGTAGAGTCTGAGTTGGACCCCGACTCAACGGCAACTAATAACAACAACAACAAACATGTCTATGTGCCTGGTAACATCATTGTAAGAATTCAATCATTATTCTGCTGGGTTTTTGACCATGTACTGCTACTATTCCCCATGTGTCTGTCAGCTTGTCATGCTGTGGGGGCTTGAGTGTTACTGTGATGCTGAAAGCGATGCTACTGGTATTTCAGATACCATCAGGGCCACCCTTGGTGGACAGTTTTCAGCTGAGCTTCCAGACTCAGACTGAGTAGGGAGAAGGACTTGGCAGCCCACTCCCAAAATAATTAGCCATTGAAAATCCTATGAATAGCAGTGAAACACTGTCAAATATAGTGCTGAAAAATGAGCACCCCCTCCCCCCAGATTGGATGGCATTCAAGAAATTACTAGGGCAGAGTTGCCTCCTCAAAGTAGAGTTGACCTTAATGATGAGAATGGAGTAAAGCGCAGGGGCCTCCTTTTGCTGATGTGGTAGGATTCAAAATGAGAAGAAACATAGAGGCTATAACAGGGTCAAACAAAAAGATCATGAGCACGGCACAGTGTTGGGTAGTGTTTCATCCTTCTGCACATAGGGCTGCTATGAGCTGGATCCAACTTGATCTCACCTAACAACAGCAATTGTTACTATAATTTTAAATATTTTTGTATTATGTGTCAATGTAATGCAAGTATTCATTAAACATGAGTGTTTGAATCAGTGCTAAAACATGCCTCAAAATCAATTACTTTGGCATTGAAGTTAGAAATGAATTAACAAAATTCTGTAATAAATCCAAACAACTGCCATGGCATGTGGGGTTGTAAATGTGGAAGCAAGCAATGTGTGAAATATTAGAAACAATATTGAAAATATTAAAAGAATGAATATATAACAAAATAGCTAAAAATGTGTGAGAATATATCTCACATTCTCTACATTTAATGTATATTAGTTCTTTGAATTATATAATTTTTTAATTAGGCATCCCACAACTTCTTTTCCAATAGAGATAGAGCAAATCCTATGTAAATAAGGAAAAAAGCCTTGAAATGCATTTTAAAATAGTATATTCATTTCTCTGTGATTTTTTTTCTGATTATAAACAAAACTGCTTCTTGCATTGGAAATCTCTGAAAAGTGTAAAGGTGAAGAAAATCACCTTGAATTTCAGCATCCAATGGTCAACTTACCAGCATTTTGAGAACTTTTACAAGTTTTTAATTTTCTATATATTTTCACATAGTTTAAAGAAAAAATATGTACAATTTTGTCTTAATGCAACTTCCAATGTAAATTTATTAACACACTAAGCATAATCTGTGGACATTATAAATGCTGTAGAATAACTCATCATAAGATTATAGTATATTTAGTTAACATTAATATTACACATTTAGATACTTTCTAAGTTTTGCCATTATAAATAATTTGATGATTAGCATATTTGGATATAAATTTTATCCCAACTTTGAATTATTTTTCCTTGGGGAAATTTCCTTGGATGAGAATTATTAGATCAAATAGTATCCTAATACATATTGCCAAATTCCTTTCCAGGAACATTAAAACAACTTACAATCTGCCTACCAATGGATAAAAGTGCCTATGTCACCCCATCTTCACCCCACAGAGTGCTATTTGTTGTTGTTGTTAGGTTCCATCTAGTCAGTGTCTGCCTTATAGCCACCCTACATACAACTGGCGAAATAGTATTGTCAGTGCTTCTCTGCTATTGGTAGGGTTTCAATGGCAGATTGTTTTTTGGGAGTGGGTCACCAGGTCCTTCTCCCAAGCCTACAGCACTTGTGTTCCCAGGCAGTCTCCCATCCAAGTACTAACCAGGCCCAGCCCTGCTTAGCTTCTGAGATCTAACACGATCAGATACCACAATGGTACGGCTGGTACCACAATGGTATGCTCAGAGTACTATTACTTTTAAAATACTGCCAATTTTATTAGGAAAAAAAATCTTATTGTTTTAACTTACATTTCTTATTATTTTTACGTTGGGTCTTTTACCTATATTTATTTAGTTAACTAGATTTCCTACATTGTGAGTTGCCTGTATATGTTCTTTTCTCACTTCTGTAGAGTCTTTAACATTTTTCCTGCTGGTAAGTATGAATTTTATATATATTATCCACCCATAAACTATCACATTTTCTGTTTTTATGGATTGTGTGCTATTTTTATTAAAGAAGTAATAAGAATATAACATATAATGAAGGTGGTGTCATAAGTCCTTTTTTCCTTTAATTGGTTATGCTATCTTCTCAAAAAAAAGTTTCTTTTTCATCTGTTACTTCAAATAATTCTTAGAATCTTAAATTCTGATAGAAAACAAGATCCATTGGGGTTTTAGTTATAGTCATATTGAACTTAAATTTTACTTTTATAATTAGTTTCCCAATCCCCTAATATGGTAGCCATTCCTTTTATTCAAGATTTCTGTCTCAGTTATTTTTGGTGCTTTTTTTTTAACTGGCAACCAAACTTAACAGCTCCAGTCTCTTCTTGTTTTCTTTCATGGGTGACAGTCAAGTGTCAGCTGGAGTTGGAACCCAGACTCAGCCACCCTGGGCATCTGGGCATGCAAGATGGCTTCCTCACTGCTAAGCCTAGCTCTACAGTGTTCTTTCCCATAGCCTTTAAGAAGTAGCCTAGATTTCTTACACAGTGGCTCAGGGCTACAAGACGTAGAAGCAGTCTTCTTAAAGCAAGGCTTACAACTGGTGCAGGCTCACTTAAGCCATGCTCTTTTAATGAAATTAGGTCCTGGACAGCTCAAATTCAAGAGACAGAGGAATAACGATCTCTTGATGGAGAAGGAGCTTGTGCAAATCGGAAGATCTTCCATCTTTGGGGATAAACTATGACATCTTTTATTGACCTTGGTAAAAATTTCCTTATAAAAGTTTTTAAATTTGTGTTGCTATGTTGTCATTGTTGTTAGGTGCCACAGAATAGAGTCCAACTCATAGTTACCCTATGTACAACAATTTTTAAATTTACTAATTGGTTAATGACTATATGAAGGAAAGTTTTATTCATTCTAATTCTCAGTTTAAGATTTTGGTTCTCCTCAGGAGACATTCATACTATCTGAAGATAACGATGAAATTTTTCCCCTCTTCCTTATCAGTAGTTAAATATCTTCTCTTATTGTTGTTGTTAGGTGCCGTTGGGTCTGGCTCATAGCAACCCTATGTACAACAGAATAAAACAGTACTGACACTATGCCAAGCCCGTGATCTTCTTTTATAGTTAAGCCTATTGTCACAACCACTGTGACAATCCATCCAGTTGAGGGTCTTCCTTTTTTGTGTGTGACCTGCCACTCTCACAAACATGATGTTCTTCTCCAGGGATTAGTCCCTCCTGACAATATGTCTTCTTTCTAGCTCATGTCTATTGCACTGGTTAAGCCTTCAAGGCAAGACTAAGAGGGATCAGCTTTGTTTCCTTTCTGTTGCATAATGTCTGTCTGTCTGTCTGTCTGTCTGTCTGTCTCTCTCTCTCTCTCTCTCTCTCTCTCTCTGTCTCTCTCTCCTCTCTCTCCATGCCTTATTTCCTCCCTCCCTCTCTAATGCTGGGGATCAACCCAAGTCCTTGTGCATGTTAGGCAACCACCTTACCACCGACCTATTATCCCCAGCCCTGATGTATAGTTCTTAAAGTACATATTCATGTTATAAGCTGGAGTTAAAAAAATAAACATACACATTTCCCAGAGCTAAATTAAGCCACATACTTATATATGTCCATACAACAAAATGAATAGAAAGGTAAGTTCTTATTCCAGATAAATTAAGTTCAAGGTGAGAGCAATAAACAAGATGAGTAAGAAGCTGACTAACATGTTTTGGACTCGGCAATAGTTTCTCCCTAAAATATATAAACTTCCAAAGGTAAATCATAGCCATAAAATACTCTATTGACTCTCGCACAAGGCTAATATCTCTAGGTAAGCATTTTCTACTTTCTTCCCAAGATTGATTATTTACACTACCTGTAATGAGCGACTCACTTCAAGTACACAAATAAGAATTAGAATATAGAGCCTGTACTCACCTGCGGTGGATAATCATATGGTGGAGCATAATCTTCAGAATGTGTTGTCAGTGTACACCTAAGAGGGAGAAGTCAAGATCTGAGAAAAGAATGACTCTGTAAAGAAAGACATTTTAAATGTTGAGTGGCATGTACTTTATGTTAAATAAAAGTATTTCAGGAAAGACTGGGCCTAATAAAGGGTTTAAACCCACAACCACCCCAGGTTCTGTTTGTAGTGTTACCGACCACCAGCAGGTACCCCTCCTGTGATTACTAGCAATTCTGCATAACTGACTACTCTCCTGTTCTAATATTTGTGGTTACCAACTCCCACTTTCCGGAGCTCATGTGCTCTGCATTCCAGGGATCTCTTTACTACCCTCTTCCTGCCTTTGAAATCTTTTTGACCCTAATCTCTAATTCTCTGCTGGATGACAGTTAAAGAGATAGTAGAAGACAACTGGGTAGGCTGAGATCACAGATTGTCCCCAGCTCCCACCCCATTAAACCCACAGAAATGCTGGATGGGAGATGTATACCCCACACAAGTGTGCAAGGCCAGCTAAGCCCCAAAGCTGTTAGAAATGAAAAGGACACTCACTATAATGGAAAACCATAAAAGCTGATGCCCGAAGCCTAGAAGGCAGCGTTTTAACTACATGTCAAGAGCAAGAGAAATGGCCTTAGGTTTGCTGTACTTCCATATAAAAGAGACCAGAGAAACCCATAGCTACTAGCTTATAGAGGAAGTTTCTCTCTGTTTGGAGTTACGATAAGAGAAAAATTATTCCATGAGAAATGAAAACCATACTTCTGTTCCTGGCAATACAGGAGTAAAATGTCAAAGAAAACATCTGGTTTCTTTGGAAAATAAGAGAATTCAATGTGAATGCCAAAGTAACAACAGAATCCAACTCAGACAGGCTGTGGGGTACAGGTGTGAGTTTTTAGCCTGGCACTAACCAATAACTCCTGCTAGCTCTCAAGGTGAGGTTTCCAGAGCAGCAGCAGCAGCAACCTGGAAACCTGACAGAAACGTAAACAGACTCATCTTGGGGGGATTGAAGGGGGCTGGCTCCAGACCCCCAGCAGGTACCTAAATCTGTGGAAGTTTAAACTCCTTACTTAGAGCGAGGTGCCTATAGGCTATACCAACTGTAAATGTTGCTACCTACCTAAATGTAAAGTTGGTATAGCCTATAGGTGCTATAGAGCGCCTATAATCTTAGCAACTCAGGAGGCTAAGGCAAGAGAATCACAAGTTCTAGGCCAGAGGCAGCCTGTGTAACTTATCATACTTAATATAATATCTTAGCAACCACATTAAAATATAGGCATTCAACTCAGTGAAAACATTTTCTCAGACTTAAATTGAACATCAAACTTTATTTTTTAATGTCCATTTATGTTCTTTAGTACCTAGAATAAAATTACTTTCAAAGAGCACTTGAGAGTAAAACTATATAAATATGCATATATGCAGCAAATATTAGTCAAGAAGAAATTTTTTATATTTAATAGCATATATAAAAAGACTTTAAGCCCAAAATTACTAGTTATAGAGATCATTACCTACCAATTCAAGGAACATGTTACTTAAGGAGATATATAATAATCATAAGTCAGTAAACCTAACAATATATTGAATGTATAAGGCAGAAAAAAAATTACAAAACTAAAATGACAAATCTATAGTCATAAAGGAAGACTGCAAAACATTCTTCTACCTTTTGGTTCCTTAAATCCAAATCTCTATATATATATTCCAAAACCATACAGGTCAACAACAAAGCAAATTAAATCACACATTTTCCTATACGGAGAGCATAATGGAGGACAGAGAATACTACTGTTAAATAAAATTTATAGGAGGCCATTGGTTGGAACTGAACTCCTGTACTAGCCCAACAGACTGAATCAAATAGAGTTACTCATGTTGAATCCCATGCTACCAAGCCAAAACTAACTTGTCTGACTTTTCCAAGAAATTTGGAGAGAGAGAGACAGAGAGAGAGAGAAATGAAAAATAACCAAATCCCCAACAAGCCAGTTTTAGTCAGCACGATAAAGAGGTCCCTTCTGCTTTAGCTTTTACAAGGAAAATAACTTTGAAACAACTAACTCACTTTTTGTTCTGTTTCTGCTTTCTTCAGCCTTCTCTCTGTATAAAACCAAACTTTTCTGCTAAACTTTTCGGTACACTCATTTTATTTTATAAGATGAGTTATTGTCTGATTCTAGAATTACAAACAAAAGCCAATGGGTATCTTTAAACTAAATTTGCCATAATTTTGTCTTTTGACACTATAAGCTTCAATTTACATGTAGGTAGGTAGCAACATTTACAGTTGGTATAGCCAGATTAAAGCCCATGCTAGAAAAAAATCAGGCAGGGATTAAATGAAAGAGAAGGGAAGGTAGCAGGTGGCTACAGGTGGACTGGACACAGAGCATCACCTCCAGAAAGAGCATCCTTCCCTGAGAGGACAGATACTGCAACAGGTCTGAGATTGTTGTTGATGTTGTTGTTAGGTGCCATCGAGTTGGTATCTGACTCATAGCGACCCTCTGTTCAACAGGGAAAACACTATTGTCAGTGCTTCTCTGCTGTTCATAGGGTTTTCAATGGCAGATTGATTTTTGGGAGGGGGTTGCCAGGTCCTTCTCCCAAGCCTACAGCTTCTGGTGTTCCTAGGCGGTCTCCCATCCAGGTACTAATCAGGCCTGACCCTGCTTAGCTTCCAAGATCTGACAGGATCAGATGCCACAGGACTACAGCTGCAGGCTGGTCTGAGATTAGAGGTTCTAAAACAGTTTTCCAAGAATGAAGAGCCAGAATGGCAGCTTGGGGAAAGCATTGTTTCTGAGAAAGAGAGGGGCAACTAGGAATTTATAAAAAATAACAAGTTGAACACCAGAAATTAAGGTTCCTAGAGCTACAAGGTAGTACCACAATATCAGTAGACTTCTCTCCAGCTTCTCACCCCACCCCGTCTTTACTTAAACTTAACTTCAGCGTTCTAGCAGAGGAGGGCACTCTTGAACTAAGACATAAGCAAATTTCCCAAACTTCCCATTTACCTAGATACTATTACCCCTGATTGCTACTAGACCAAAAAAACCAACAGACTAAAATAAGCAGAAATAAGTAACATTACTTTGAGAAGAACAATAAATGATATCAAAATTATGCTCGTGAAAATCGCCAGAAATACTCCCAACCAGTGTCAGAAACCTTTCATCAACTTTTCTATTTAAAGATATACAGCAGATCTCACAAAATGCAATAGAAAATAAGTGTAAGTATAATAATTGGAATGGAGATACAAAATTTTAATCTTCCACAAATGAAAAGATTGTTCACATTAATAATCCAAGAGAAGCCACAAAGCATAACAAGCAAGTCCCAACAAGGTTGTTAGATACAAGAGCATTATACAAAATAGTATATCCATATACTAGCAATAAGAAATTGTTATTAGGTGCCATCAAATAGGTCTGACTTGTAGCAACACTGTGTATAACAGAATGAAACACTCCCCAACACTGTGCCATGACCAGCACTATGTCGGTGCTTCTCTGCTTTTCATAGAGTTTTCGATTGCTGATTGTTTTGAGAGTGGCCTGCCAGGTCCTTCTCCCATTTCTGTGGTACTAAGGATCAAACCCAGGGCCTCAGAGCACACAGAGCAAGTACCCTAGCAACTGAGCTAAACCTATCCTGAAACAAGAAATTAGAAAGCATAATTATGGTGAAAAATCTCATTTATAATTATAACAAAATCTCTAAGTTTCCTAGGAGAATACCCACAACAGAAGACATATAAGGCATGTACAGAGAAAAATTGTAAAATTTAACACTGCCAGTCCAAACAGAAAGTGTTTCATGGAACTTGACAAACAATCCTAACAGTCACAGGACTCCAAAAAAATGTCAAGGAGAGTTAAGACAACTTTTAAAAAGAAGAATAAAAATGGTTAAACTTTATAAGATATCAAGGATTTCCATAAAGCCATAGTAATTAAGACAATGTTGTATTGGTGCAGGAAAATACAAATAGACCATTAGAGTAAAATATAGAACTCATAAGTAAACCTGCTTAAATATGAGAATTTGATGTCTAATGGAAATGGGCTTTACATATCAGGAAAAGGTGGATAAAATGATGCTAGAAAATAACTGACTAGTCTTACAAAAATGTTACGTATATACATACATATTATATATGATACATAGATACAACTTCTAAAGGTTTACAGCTTGCTATTTCACATATGGGGCTGGGATTTAGCTCAGTTGGTAGAGTGCCACTCTGCAGTCTCTGAGTCCCGAGTTCGATTTCCAGCACCGCAAAAATGGGAGAAGGATGTGGCAACCCACTCCCAAGGCAATCCCAAAACAATCTGCCATTGAAAACCCTATGAGTGTTGCTGAGTCGGACATGACTCGACGGCACCTAACAACAACAACAATTTCACATATAGGTCTTGACTAAAGTTATTTAAAACTTCTGCTGATCAAAAAAACACCATCAATAAAGTTACAAGAATAGTCATAGACTGGAAGAAGATCCTTAGTATAAATTTAACCAAAACAGAGTTAGTACCCAGAATACAGTTCTAAAAACTTTGTAAATCAATAAAAGACAAAAATCCCAATAGCAAAATGGACAAAGGCTATACACAGTCAATTCACAGTAGAATAAAGCAGAATGGCTAATTAATCTTTGAAAATAAACTCAGTTGTTAATCCAGTAATCAGTGAAATGCAAAGTAAAATAATAATGAAGTACCATTTCACATCAATTAACACTGGTAATTAAAAGTCCTTGTAATGTTTATGAAGATATTCATACAATATTAGTAGCAAAATCTTGCAAAACTGAAGGTGCACATCACCTATTCTATCAGTTAATAGTACTAGCTACCTAGGAAAGAGGTGCTGCGAGTCATCAATAGATGTTTTTGGTTCTAGGGGCAGAGCTGGAGTACATCAATATCAGTGCCCCAATAGGACTCACTGGCAGCCAACAATGAGTGTAAGTCATTATCTGGAAGCACCAGGAGTAAGCCTGTACTATGTGATTCTGTTCTGCCACTCCCATCCTTATCCAAAGATAACAGGCCCAAGTGTCAGCCTCAGGCCCACACACTATCAGAGCCCTCCTTCAGGATTTCCTTATCTTAACAGAAACCAATGGGAAAAAGCCAGTTACTCGTCTGTGACAAGAACCATAGGATGTAATGTGCCCACTGTAGGGAAGAAGTTGGTCCTCAGAGGGAGCAAATGGAGCCAACAGAGAGAGAATTCTAGAGGTTTTTAGTCCTGACTGCAGTCATCCCTGAAGACAGGCTTGACCATAACTTTCCCAGAGTTCCATAAGATACTTCAGTACTCTTTAATAAACTGCCCTTTTGCCCAAGATGATTCTGTATTTCTATCACCTACAACTGAAAGAGCCTTATTACAATCAGACAATTGGAGTCTAGGGCCTTTAATCATTATAACCATATAACCAACTCCCTTCGCTCTGATTTCAAACACTGAACAGCATTCTGATTATAATCTGGCCTCCCATATGGTTTTTGCAGAAAGAGAATGCTTTTATTAGGCCAACATGACTGTCTAGTGTGCTTGAAATTTTTATTCCTCATTATAAATTAGCTAATTAGAATTCTAGATTTTCTTATGAGCTTAATGAGCACAAGTCAATCTCCATGAGTCATATAAATTCTGAAGTACCAATAAAATGGTCTTTCTGGAAATGTAAAGCCAAGACCAGATGCTTGTATATTCACCATGATGATGCCACATTGTCAGGATGCTTGGAAGTTAGGCAGCTGGCTTTCACCCAGCACCACCCACAATTTGCCAAACATACCCTCTTTGACCTTTAATGGGCGCAGTTATGAGACAATTTGCAACATAAAGAACTAAAGATGTTTTGTAAGACAAGAAAGGAAGTGAGATATTGAAGTTATTATTAAAGTTGTGGTATTGGTTAAAATATGTACACTAACACTAACACCATGTGTGAATCAATGACAGGATATACCCAAACCCATAAAGCTACAGTTTCTTCAGCTTAGAAGAACCTTAAAGCTTGTTTCTTTTCTGTTTTGTTTAGGGGAAGAGCAGACATTTTCTCACCCAGCTTCCTGACAGCTAGAACCAAGGCATGTGACACATACCACATTACCTGACCCCATCTAGGCATCTGAATCTGCATAAGTGACTCAAAGAAGTAGGGAATTCATTTGAAATTAATCTTATCATTGGCAGCAGTAGACGAGCACCCATTAAGACCAATCTAGTCATGGAGGACTACAGAGTCTCCCTCTTGTAGGGAGTAACAGGAAAGTTTATGGTCACTCCAGGGAATTCTGTCCCATTCTTAACAGTAACTATCATTTTTTTTAAAATCTTACATTAAGCTGATATGAATATCTGTCATTTCTTCCTACTTCTACCTGCTGAATAAAGTTAGATAGAATCTAATAGCACTGCCACACCTGCTGAATGCAGGTCTATTTTTTAGAAATCACCTTCTAAGAAGTTAGTGGGTAAGAGGTGGAGAGGAAACATGAATTGGAAGACAGTGTGAAACTACTGTTAATTCTGGTCCAAGCCAAGCACTTCCTTAGGTCCCTAGCAGCTTTGCAAGCAGTTTTCCCTTTGTTGTGTCCAAAGTTCGAGTTCCCCAAAGACCACCGTGGAGTCTGACGTTCCATGCAATAACAAAGAGCCTTTATTAAAGCTTGAGCTCGAGGGTACCACACCCCACCGGCGCAGCGGTTCAGTGTTGGCACCCCGACTCGTTGCAGGGTGAAGGCTTATATTGTGGGTTACAAGCAGGGAAGGAGGGGGTGGAGAAAGTGAAAGTCAGATAAGGTGAGGCTTTGCGTTGCTGAAGTCAGAGGGGTCTGCTATTGAAAGTCAAATAAGGTGGGGCTTTGAGATAAGGTGGGGCTTTGAGTTGCTAAGGTATGCCATTTGTATTATCTTGAGGTCTGGGAGTTCTCGGGAGTTACTGCCCATATCTACAGCCTTTTATTCTGGCCCAGAGCATTATGATCTAGTGATTTTCAAAGGAATTTGTGGAGTGGCGCCTGTAAGACAGAATCCTTAAGATAAGGGGGTCGTTCGGGCTAAGTCCAGGCTCTTGATAGGCCTGGGCATCTCACCCCTTTTACCAAGAACACAGAACTGTGACCTGAAAATTTTAGTTTCTGTTTTGCCCTTACGCAGTTGTGAAGTGTGGAGAGACTTAAACACTTCATATCTCAATTCCTCCCATTCGTATCATCCATAAATGTTTGCAGAATAGATTAATTGATTAAGGAGGAATTGTGTTCTTTGATAATTTCTGTGCTTCAAATACCTCTTCTACACAATTAGGAACATACCCATCCAAATGGTGACTTTGTAGGATTGTTAGGAAGAATGGAATAGTGGATAATGCGATATTGGATAATGTGAAAACACTTTGAAGGATATGTAGTGTCATATCCATGTAAGCATGAAGTAGAATGCAAAGTAGGGGTTAATGAAACAGGCTCTGCTGTCAGATAGGCCAAATGAGTTAAAAATCAAACTCTGGTGTTCCCTAGATAAGGACCTTTCGGGAAGTTACCTTATTCATCTATGTTCTTAAAGAGAATTGTTGTGATATCTATCTAAAACAATAAGACTTAAGTGAAACAAGGCAAATTCAGTGTCAGAAAGGTAGTAAATGCTCTTGAAGAATAGGAGAAAATTATACTCTAAAGATTGGGCTGGGGTTTAGCTTAGTTGGTAGAGCACCTGCTCTGTGCTCTCTGAGGACCCAAGTTTGATTTCCAGCACTGCACAAATAGGAAAAATATATAGCAATCCACTCCCATAGCAATCCCAAAACAATCAGCTATTGAAAACCCTATGAGGGTCACTATGAGTCCCGACTTGATGGCATCTAACAGCAAACCAATACTCTAATGACATTTATTAAGCAGAGAAAGGGCATTATTCTCTTTTTAAAGAGATTATTCAAGCTGTGAGGTGGAGAATGGATTAAAAGGGACAAGACTGGAAGTGGAGGAGCCAGTTCTTATGCTTATGTTAGCAACTGAGACTGGATCAGTGTTCTTTTGTGTTCCAGTCTCAAATATTCACCTTCTATCTAAAACTTGTTCTTCCTCCCATTTTCACTGCCTCAGTGAACAGCCCTGTTTCCCTCTGGTCCCCCATGCCAGAAGCCTAGGAATAAACCAGAAATCTTCTTTACCCCCATAACTAATCTGTCATCAAGTAAACGTCAATTCTCTCTTAATGCATCTACAATCTATCCTTTCCTCTCTCCACATCTCCATTGCTTAAGGTCAGGTCCTATTATGTCTTGCCTCAATAAGTTCAAGAGTCTCCTGACTGATTGCATTCTCAGTTGCCCACCAACCTGTCCTCTGTTTTCTTAACACACATCTGCTCATTCGTACCCAATGCTTGAAAACCCTTCACATCATCTGCATGATCAAATAAAAAACCCTTCATTAAATATGGCTTTCAGGTCTTGCTCTTGCTTGGCCTCTATAGTTTTCTCCAACTTTAGCTGTCATCACCTGCAGACTTATCCTCTGCCATTGTAGCATGCCCAGCACAGGTCCCACTCCTCCCTGTCTTTGTATATCCTAGATGCTATGTCTACACAGCACCTTTCTCTTCTGTTGATCTGGCTGACTCCAGCTCACATGTACGACTTATGTCACTTCTACCTGGAAGCCTTTCCAGACCTCCAAATCTGAGCTTTGCAGTCCCCTTGCATCCTATGTTTACCCTTAGCATGTTCCAGCTTGTAGGTTGGCCCATTCAACACCTACCCCAACCTCCCATTACATTTCCCTTTCTTGACCTAGAAGCTGAAAACAATCCTGTAGCCAAGGATGGCCATGCAGAAGTGTACACAGTAGATGTAGGATGAAGGTCCTAGAGAAGGTTTCCTTTCATCTCTTCTCTTTCTCAATTCTTTTCTGGAAGACTTTGGTGTCTAGAGCCGTAAAAACCATCTTGAGACTGTAAGAATGAAAGTTGCCTAATGAAGATTATAGAGAAGAAAGAAAAAAATTTCTGGATCCTTGATGACATTGATTAGGTACCATACCAGTCTTGGATTCCCTGCCTTTATAGTTCATGCTAGGTGACCAAATAAATGCATAATTATTCAAGCTGCTATTAGTGAAGTTCTCTGTTACTTTCAGCCAAGTATATTCCTGGGTTGGGGTTTAGCTTACCTGGTAGAGTGCTGCTCTGCACTCTATGAGGCCCTGGGTTCAATTCCCAGCACTGCAAAAATGGGAGAAGGACATAGCCATCCACTCCCAGAGCAATCCCAAAACAATCAGCCATTGAAAACCCTATGAATAGTAGAGAAGCACTGACATAGTGCTGGGCATGGTACAGTGCCGGGGTGTGTTTCGTTCTGTTGTACATAGAGTCACTATGAGTCAGACCTTACTCCAGGGCACCTAACAAGAATAACAAATATTTCTTACCGATACACGAGTGTCAATTGATTATTTTCCTCTCTCATATATTAGACAAATAAGCTAGAGTCTTTTGTCTCTATACTCGTAATGTCTAACTTTTCATAGTACATAGTGGTTATGTTAAAATAATTCAATTATGTAGAATAAGTATAATTTTCTTAGGCCTAATAATTTTAGAAGCAATTTGAAAGAACAACATAAGGCTTAAATGTTAGGGTCAAAGTTTAACCATGTAAATGGCAAATGTGAGGTCAAATTAAATATGGACAGTAGCAAGTATTTTTGTCATTCTGGAAAGTCCTTATTCCTGCAAAACCACCACTGTGGTTCAAACATTCATAATTCAGTACTATCCACTGGACCAACTGAAGGCTAAGTAATTATACATAATTCTATTTTATGACAACTACACAAACTTTCAATATTATGAAGAATAACACTAGTAATACTAGCTCATCATTAATGTACATGGGATAAAAGGAAATGTTAGGCTTCAATATAAATGCCACAATCATGACATTTTAGAAATTGAGTTTTTTGCTGTCGCTGTTTTACATAAAAATTACGTGTATGTATGGTACAGTATGCGATTTTTATTTTGATATATATAAACACAGTGAACTGATTACTACAGTCAAACTCATTAAAATATAAACTCCCTCACAGTTACTTTTTATTTTGTGTAGTGAGAACACATAAGGTCTACACTCTTAGAAAATTTCAAGTACACAATACAGTATTATTAACTGTACATTAGCTCTCTAGAACTTGTTCACTATATATGATTGAAACTTTGTACCTTTTAATCAACAGTGCCCCATTTACTCTGCTCACCATCTCTTAGGCCTGCAGCTGTACCACTGTGGCATCTGATCCAGTCAGATCTTGGAAGCTAAGTAGGGTGGGGCCTGGTTAGTACTTGGATGGGAGACCCCCTGAGAATACCACATGCTGTAGACTTGGGAAAAGGACCTGGCAACCAAGCCATTGAAAACCCTATGAATAGCAGAGAAGCAGTAACAACATGTCTGCTGTACACAAGCTCGCTCTGAGTTAGACATCGACTTGGTGGCACCTAACAATAACAACAACAATTCGAGTTTGAGCTGGGTTTCTATAATTTGTAACTGTGAAAGTAATACGAATGAAAGCAAATACTTCCATAGAGCTTGCTGTATGCCAGTTACTCACTACTTCCTACAAGAACTCTGAGGGTTGGTTCCATCATCTGCATGCTGTACAGGGTAAAACAGTGGCACACAGGAGTCAATTGACATGTTCAAACTCTCACAACTGGTACATGATAATGAGCTGGGACTTAAACTGGGACTGTTTAACACCAGTGCTCATGATCTACAACAGGTGAAACAGTATTGTTAGTGCTTCTCTGCTATTCATAGGGTTTTCAATGGCTGATTGTTTCTTTGGGAGTGGGTTGCCAGGTCCTTCTCCCAAGCCTAGAGTACCTGGTGTTCCCAGATGGTCTCCCATCCAAGTACTAACCAGGCCTGACCCTGCTTAGCTTCCTAGATCTGAGGAGATTGGATGCCACTGTGGTATGGCTGCAGGCCAAACTTAAATAAGAAAAGGGAAATTCTAGTTTGCATAAACACAAGATCATAAGAACTGTATTTCTCTATACTCTTGCTTAACTGAGTTTACAGACAGATGCTCCCCTAGGTGCAGCAAAATGTCCTCTGAACCTGTGCCCTGGAGCAGGAAGGCCATTGACTCCTAAACTCCAGTTACTGTACTAGTGCGTTCTCTGAGTGGCCTGGCCTGGGTCATGCACCCAACACCTGGCTTTGTGGGAAAGGGAGAAAGGGAAACCAAATCAACTCATCCATTGTACAGACTGGTTGAACTACATTGAGCAGACGAGAGGATGTTGCCCAAAAAAAGAAAGCTGGATGCACAAAAACGAAAAGTCACCCAATGACTAAGTCGCAGAAGCAAGAATGGAGTTGAGGTTTGGCTCACTCTCATTCCATGATCTTTTCAGCACATCACACCCTTCACATTTTCTTTTAACTTCATCCTCATCAGGCAATATATAAAACATTTGTTTTTCTCCTGGAAATACGTTCAACAACTGGCTAGTATTTCCCCAAGAGACAAGCCACTGCTTCATGGCCTAAGTGGGAAAGAAAGTAAAGTCTCCGTCTGGACTTTGAGAAAAGAAAAGAAAAACAAATCAAAATCAAAAATTCTCTTACAATTTACATGCAGTCCCTTACCTCCAAACAGTGCCAGAAGGTTTTACAGATGCTAACTGCCCCAGTGAGAAGAATAAATGGAGAGAATTTAACCTGTGGCCTGAGCTTGCTACTGCTGCTATGAAGTGACCGCTCCAAACACATATGAAATGTTCTCTGCCAACAATGAACACCTAATTGCCTGAACTACTTTCTGGCCTCATTTAACTCACCTATATACATGATCAGAGATGTCTTTCTCCTTAGAGCCATAAAATTTTAGTACAGGAAAAGACTTTACAGATCATTTGGTTCAATCCCTCATTTTCCAGATGGAAACAACTGGAGTCCAGAGAGGGTTATTAGCTAGCACAAGGTCATCTAGTAGGTTTATGGCAGGCCTAAAAGTAGATCCCAGGTTTCCTATTTCTAATACTGTGCTCTTTCTGAAAAACTGCATGGTGTCAAAAAGCTACCTAGTGACCCAATTTCTTTCTTCTCCTACCGCAAGATTCAGGTAAGTGTTTGGATGAGTTCTGGAAAGAAAATACGTTTATTATAAAATTTCAACAAATATGCACAAACCACTACCCCCAAAAGGCAATGAAATTTAGTAAAAATGACACAGTGCAACAGTCAGGGCTGACCTTATATGAGGTCGACCTTGGGTTCTTCTCTATCCTCCAATGGATGCTCAGTACTCAGTACTCCTGGACTGTACTCAAACTGATCCCAGCTCCTATGCAAACTGCTTCTCACCCAGGAAATAGTGCCAGAACTAGGGTTTCTCTATTTAAAATAGCAACATAAAACAAAAACAAACAACAACAACAAAACCCCCCAAAACATAAAATCTGACTTCTCCTATGGACCCTCATCCCAAAACTACACAAGGTTACATGTATTTAAATGATGTTTTCTGAGAAATAAGAACTTCATATAAAATTATATTTATTACTACATCTCCCTTTCAATATTGGGTCTGTTTGATAAAGTTTTTCTCATCAGTTGTTGTATTGTTTTGGTTTCTAGCTATTTGTTAAATGGTCACAGGCACAGTCCAGATATTTTTACATAGAAAATCTCACTTCCTTTTTTTTGTTTATTTGTCTTGTTTTGTTTTGTTTCATTTTGGTTTGGGAGATAAAGTCTTGCAATGTAGCCCAGGCTGGCCTGGAATTCTCTCTGTGGTCCAGGGTGGTCTCAGACTCATGACTGTACTGCCTTAGCCTCTCAAGTGCTAGGATTACATCATGCCCTGCTGAAAAACCTTACTTCTTAAAATGAATTAGCTACAGCTGTCTGGGTCTACGGACAGATCATGAAATGATTTTTTATTGGATAATCAGCTATACAGGGCCCTCTGATAATTAGTGAGTTAGTTTTCCATGCCTCATGAAGAGTACTTCCAAATTAGGTTAAACTTACTTGAGATGCTTGAAAACCAGGTAAAAGGACAAAGAAAGAGACTTAAATTAACATACTATATTCATGTTCTTATCCTCTTCTCCTTTGTGTCAAAAGGAAATGTGCATCCCATTACTTTCTACATCTTGCTCTCTGTCTTTATGGAATAAAACTAACATACATTCAAGACTCCCTACACATGTAGCTGTGTCAGTAAGAGATCAGAAGAACATTGCTACTGTCTAAGACAGGGGTGCCCAAACTTTAGTCTTCCCTTGGCATATCAAGTAAAGAGAAATTGCCTTGGGCTGCACATAAATTATATAATATAGTATATAGGAATAATACAGCCATTGAAAGCCCCATGAATAGCAGAGAAGCACAATAGTGTTTTGTCTGTTGTATGTAAGGTCGCTATGAGTTGGACACCGACTTGATGGCACCTAACAACAACAACATAGGTATAATAAGACTTCTTGTATATATTTTTATTATAAAATTTAAGGAAATAAGAACAAGTAATGTGAGGCCACATTACTTGTTGTCCTGGGCTGCATGCAGACCACAGGCCACAGACTGGACATCCCTGGTGGATAACATCTTTGAGCCTCTAGCTCTCAGTCCTCCTAGCCAATGTTCTTTCCATGGAAACTCATTGATGGGAATGTGACTGACTCTCAAGGGAAACCATACATCTAGTTCTAGATGAGCTCAATCCAGCCTCAAAGTCTATAAATGTCATTTTTAAAATTTAAGACTTTGGTATCAATTGTAGCCTCTGCCTAAGTGCTCTGTATATTAAAATTTTTCCCCATTTATCTCAGTCTGTGGCCTATGAGAAAAAAAATTACTCACAGAACCTTTTTCTCTAGTTGAAGTCAGGAGTGACAAGTCCAGAGGTTTAAAATATTCTAGTTGCTCTGATTTTCAGTATGTGTCACTGATATGTTTGTTAATAACTTATGGAGGAAATATATTATAGCTTCTTCATATTGGTGCAAAGTGAACTAAGGGCCACAGGTTGAGTGATGAGAAAAAGAAACTGTCAAATACCAAATAACATAATGAATGTTATTTAAAAATTAAATTAAGTACATTGGAACAATGGTTCCTTAATAATAAAGCTATACATTTATGGGATGGGATTTAGCTCAGTGGGTAGAGCACTGCGCTGCAGTCTCTGAGGTCCCGAGTTCAATTCCCAGCACCGCAAAAATGGGAGAAGGGCCTGGCAATCCACTCCCAATGCAATCCCGAAGCAGTCAGCCATTGAAAACCCTATGAGGGTCGCTGTGAGTCGGATACCGACTCCACGGCACCTAACAACAACAACAACAATACATTTATATTCTGATTTGGGGGGGGGGGGGTATTGGGGATTAAACCCAGGGCCTCGAGCTTGCATGATTTGCAAGTACTGTACCACTGAGCTGCTCCCCCAGCCCATTTTTTACTTTTTGAGATAGGGTCTACCTAAATTATGCACACTGCCTCTAGTCTCGAACTTGCAGTCCTCCTGCCTCTGCCTTCTGAGTCACTGGGAGTACTGGTATGTGCCACCACCCAGCTCTGATTTTTTTTCTTAAGAGGTGACCTGAAGTTTAAATTTATATTATGATTACAGCCTTTCTTTTATAAGTTGAAGCACTTTATTTTGGTCCATTGAGCAAACTCATTCTTATTCATTGCCTTTTAAAGTTGACATTTAACTTCCTCAGCTATACAGTTGGCAAGAACCAAAAGAATATTTAATATTCAAGAGAACAGATTCTAAACCACAACAGAATTCTATTATATGAAACATCTTATAATTAGTATATATTAACTGAAAGAATTACAGATGAAGTTATCAGAGGACAGTCGAAGCTGTTCATATATAGATTTCCTTGCTAATATTCATAAATCAAATAATACAAAAGAGTAATTCTAGCAATTCTAATAAGTGTTGATTTTCTAAAAGATCATGTCTTCTAATGCATTTACCAAAGTAGAACTGAGAAAAAGTTTTAGATCTATAGGCCTTGAATACCCAAATCAAATAAGGTAGGTATTAGACATACCCTCTTCCATTATAATTTGATGTTCAAGATCAGAAATAATTAACCTCAAGATATAACTCTGATGAGCCTGCAGTAGGTCAGGCTCTCCATTGGACACTGGGCATGGACCTGTCACAGTCTTGCCCTTCAGAGCACTGAGTTTAGCAAAAAGACAAGAGTACAAGTAATAAAAAAAAAGGATGAATAATGTTGGGATAAAAGAAGTTGCCATCAATACTCGCAAGGAGGGATCTAACCAAGGGAAGGGAATGAGGGTGGCAGGGAGTATGAGAGATCCTCTGGAAGAGGTGACCTAGTGGATGAGAAGTGATGATGTCAGAGTTAAGCTTGAAATGCACACTGAATCTGGCTTCCTCAAAAGTGCCACTAAAATCATATTAAAGAGCATTAAAAAAAATTAAAAGAACAGAGAAAACAGAAGAAAAAAATGAGAGAAACAAATTTTGGAAGCCCAAGAGGAAATGGACAAGTAATCTCTGGCTTAGCCACAAATTGAATTTCAAACCAGCAAAGCAGGCCTGGTGAGGGCCTATTTGAAAAGCAGTTAGAGCTCTAAATGTCATTCCCCCCCATCTTCTGCCCACTGCAGAACAACTCCCCTCCCCTTCTTCAGCAGGAAGTTAGAAATTCATCATTAGGAAGGGTAAAAGAGAAAGTCCTTGGTCAACAACACAATTCAGGGACTCAACACAATAAAGGATTAATATCAATGTCTCAGTACAGTTGCCCTTTACTCCAAGGACACCAGAATTAACCTTTTACCCTTCAGATGGGAGAATGGGGAATCTCCTCTGGGATTCTGACAGCCCAAGAGGAATCACTGAAGTTCTAATGCAGGGGCTGTGTGTTAGTCAGCTCATGCATTGCTGTGGCGGAGAATCTGACAGAAGCAAATTTATGGGAGGAATGACTTCTTGGGTATTCATGGTTAGAGGATCTTAGTCCACAGAGGTGGGAAGGTATGATGGCAGGACAGGCATGTTGGAGCCTATGGCAGAGAACCTCATGTCATGGAAGATTTGGAGCAGGGAGTGACTGGAACCCGGGGTTCTGGTGCCCCACGTGACCTGCTTCCTGTAACACAACTTCCTTCTAACACAACTTCCTGGGACAGTGCCACCACCTGGGGATCAGGTGGTCAAACCCATGACCTTTGGGAGACATTTTAGATTCAAATCATGACAGGCTGCTTCGAAAAAATGACCCATGTAGATTCCTCCAGTGAAGCTCCAAATCAAGGAGCTTCACCCACAGGCTCTGAGCCCCATCTCTAACCATGAGTAGAAAACCAAGGATTGATTACCAGCCCTCTAAGGAACATGCCTCTAGTGTGGAAGCTAGCCAGCACACAAATGAAAAACAAGCAGAAAGGTAAAGCATCTTAGAGGAAACAGAGACTACCCATGAGGAAGAAAACGAAAGGAAAATAAAGCCTATCAGTAACATCTGCAGTTGAGTAAGAGAAGGTATTGTGGTCATGAAACCCAAAAAAGAATTTCATAAAACTGGAATAATTTGGAAAATCAAAAGAATCCAACAGTAGAGAATGAGAGAAAAATAGATATTAAAGAACCAAGGAAAATAAGAGACAAATGGCAAGAATATTAGAGGACGCAGCCAACCAACCCCACAACCAAATAAAGAATTTCCAACAGAGAAAGCAGAGAAAATGAAATAATCAAAAATAAAGTAAATGAAACAAATCAAGAAGATGCTCCTGAAGTGGTTTGAGTTTATAGACTAACAGGGTTTACACCAAGGGTACTGGTTACCATTCTAACTGTTTAACAAAGAAAGCATTCAACACATAATCCAATGGTTAAATTTTTGTAATGCTCTGCAGGGTGTGGAGGCTCATTCCTGTAATTCCAGTGACTCAGGAGGCCAAAGCAGGAGATCGTGAGAGAAAGCCTGAGTAATTTAGCTAGACACTGTTTCAAGATTAAAAAAAATAAATAAAAAAGAGACTGGAAGTGCAGTTCAGTGTTCAGTGGCAGAGAACTTGCAAAATATACTCGAGGCCCTGGGTTCAGCTCTCAGTACTACCAAAATCACAAACAAAAAAAATTGGCATCTTCATATTTCCACACCATTTACCTATATATCATGAAAACTTGTTATTTTTAGAAAGGTAATTGAAGAAGAAATTCCTTTTTATAGTAAAAATTCATGCTGCCCCCAAAATAGATTTATTTCTTTATCAGTAAAAGCATTAATCTCTTGTTGCAGAGTCAATTCTCATTGTTTATAGAGTTGCTGCAAAGAGTAAATTAGCGAATATTGAACCATATCTTTTAAGAGACATACAAAGGTAAGTTCCTGCAAGCCTTTGATGATTTGGGGGGTTTTGTGGTTGCTGTTTGCCATTTGTTTTTTGTTTTTGTTTTTGAGATAGTGTCCTGATGTGTAGACCATGCTAGCCTCAAACTTGCTATGTAGCCTCAGCTGGCTTTGAATTTGCAATCCTGCCTCAGCCTCCCAAGTGCTGTGATTACAGGTGTTTGCCACTACATCTAGCACCTGCAAGTCTCTGGTCACAACATTTCTCCAACTAATCAATAAGTGACCTTATTTTGTGTATGTTTCTGTTTAAAGATACCTTATTTAGGTTATATTCTTGATTCATTAACATTGAACACACCACTAAAAGCACTATAACTGTTGCCTGAATGAAGCTTATCTTTTTTTTCCCAAAAGCACAGCATAGCATTTTTGCACTTGAGGACAAGATATCACTTCAGCACTATGTTTGGGCAATGCTTTAAAAGAAAGACCAACAAAAAGTGTAAAAGTTAGAAAAGCATGGCACTAAATTGACTGTGAAAAGAAGACTTGTTAATAGTAAGAGAGCCAAATCAAAAAGGCAGATCAGCTTCTTTTTTGACCTCAGGTGGAAGTGTATCAGGCGACTCACTTTTTGCCAACGTCTGCAGATGACCACATCAGCACCATAAGTATTGATTTGCTTTTGTTTTGTTTTGTTTTCTGTTTGTCTGTTTTTGTTTGAGACAGGGTCTCACTCCATAGCCCAGGCTGACCTTGCACTCATGATCCTTCCTGCCTCTGTACCTCCATGCTGAGATTAGAGGCATACATCACCACACCTGGATACAAGTATTGATTTGTAAGTTACAAACATATTTTAGAGAGTAAGAGAATTTGTAAATACAGAATATGCAAATAATGAGGTCTGGCTTCTTCTTATTCTTCTTCTTATGCTTCTTCTTATTATTGCTATGTTTTTGATTAACAAAAATCTTCATTAAAGATAAATTTAAGGTGTCAGGTAATGGGCATTTTGCTGACCTTGGCACATCCGTTATTCCTTCACTCTCTTTACTTAATAAATATTTTGTACAATCTGCAGTAGTTCAGGGACAACTTACATTTTGTTCCGATCCGGTGGATGTCTGGTGAACACAGCCCCAAAGCCTGTGGCAGGTAATCCTGTGTCCCTATAAACAAGACAGCAAATTTCACAAAACATGTCAGATTATCATATATAAACTTTTAAAGCCATACAAAAGAAATTTGGGGGTTTATTTTTATGATAATTTTTAAAAGGGTTTTGATGTTTTCAATGTTTATACACTTTGCAAAATAAAAGTGCCAACAAGAGGAAATTTTAACATTTTATCATTACTTTGACTGCATTTTCCAGTAATTCTAATATAAGACAAAGTCTATGTCTTGCATGTCTGTGGAGAGGTACTATGCCAGGTTACAGGATGACAGCTATGACTAAGAAACAGCTCCTACCCTCAAGGAACTCTCCCCCCGCCCCACAATACATACACAGAAACATCTAGAAAGCAAGTCCATCTGTTATGTAGGATACAAAATACTCAAGATGGCAAGGATACCACTGCAACTAATCCTGAGTAAGGACAGTTTACCTAATTTTTGCCTGCAGCCGTAGCATTGTGGCATCTGATTCCATCAGATCTTGGAAGCTAAGCAGGGTCAGTCAGACCTGGTTAGTACTTGGATGGGAGACCTCCTGGGAACACCAGCTGCTGTAGGCTTGGGAGAAAGATCTGGCAACCCACTCCCCAAAAGCAATCAGCCATCAAAAACCCTATGAATAGCAGAGAAGCACTGACAATAGTGTTTTGTCTGTTATACAGAGGGTCACTATCTGACTCAAGGGCACCTAACAACAACTGAATTTTTACTGCATTTCAGGCAATATTTCTAGACAAATTTCATGTTTTATTTCATCTAAACTTCAGTGCACCTCTATTAAGTGAACACTTTAATAATTCCTATCTTACAGGTGAACAAACAGGATTATAGACACCAAATGACTTTTAAAAGTGAATAGTAGACATAAGGTTCCATCCGACCTAGATTGTCAGAACCCTGGGAAGAAAACTGTATAAAGAGAAAATGAGATTTTGGCTGGACCCAGAATAAGTAGAGTGTTGATTGATAAACAATTACGGGAAAAGGAATTCTAAACAGAGGGAAGAGTATGAGCAGAAAGCATGGATGCTTGAGACAAAAATGCTTGATGTATCGTTGGGGCCACTCTATGTCTTTCCTACTAACACAAACCCTTTCCTGAATGTGCACATCCAACAAGCAAAAGAAGGGACTACCTTTCAACAATCCCAGAGCATATTGTTTCCTCATTTAGCAAGGCCTTGCTCTTTCTTTCAGCCAATTCTCCTTTCAAAAAAAATTGTGACATCTGTTCATGTGCTTCAGATATCCAAATCTGGATAAATAGAAACCACATAGAAGGAAAACAAATTAATCACCAAAACGGACAGTTACTAAAGTATATTCCTATTGAAGTACATTCTAATTTTAATTCCTAACTCCAGTTGACATTAAAAAATAAGTGACATCTCACAGGCATGAATGGTTTAGTCATAATTATCTAAAAATAGCAATTCCTTATCGTGTTTTGTTTTGAAATAAAAACAATTTAGTTGTTCCTATAAAATGGAAGGGCAGGGATGTAGCTCAGTTGGTAGAGTAGACCTTGGTTCAATCCCCAGCACCGCAAAAATGAGAGAAAGATGTGGCAATTTACTCCCAAAGCAATCTGGAAACAATCAGCCACTGAAAACCTCCTGAGGGTTGCTATGAGTTGGATCCAACTCAACAGCATCTAACAACAGCATAAAATGTAAAGTGCTTCATTCAACTAAATACTAACTCTATCTGCTTTCTGTTTCCTTCTTTATCCTTTTTAAGTTTCATGTAATTTTATTTCCCTAAGTAAAAATGTTGATAGTAGACATTTTGTAAATCAAAAGGACTTCATATATCATTATTGTCATAATCATCACTGTTATATACTCTCTACCATTAAGTATATTTCAGTGAATTATCTAGCAATTATTAATATCAGGAATAATCTGAGAATTGCAAGATGTGCCCAAATCAACTGTAGAAGCATAATGGGCAGCATCTAGGGGATCTTAGGAAAAAAAGTTCTTGTTCCTAGTGCAAGAAGACTGTGATGTGCTAAGAATTCGATTTTTCCACCATACATAACTTGAGAAGACCTTGAATCTGAAGGTTCAGAACAGAAAACTAGAACTCATCACCAGAAAACCCATTATTTTCCTGAACCCCAAGACTAGGTTCTCCAAGATATCCAGTGAAATCCCAGGACCCATTATTCCCAATAGATTTTTGTTTGTTTATTTAAAAAAGAGACTGCTCTTTGGAAACCTGGAACCTTCAACTGCAAGAGTATCCTAGCTACAGTGAAAGAGCTTTGGGTTAGCAATAAAGCTCTACTGTAATTAGGCGCTGACCCCACTCAAAGCAATTTTAACTATAGTCTCTGGACATGGTTCCCTGGCCTACACATGGCTCTCTATATTCATGGTTTCTCTGACCACTGATCTCTAAGACCCCAACCTACTGAATCATCATCCTCACAACCCAGTTTCCCAGCTCTCACCTATATACAATCAGCTCAACTACTCTTCATCTCAGACTTCCTGCCTCACAAGTCAATGATAGGGGACTTTGGAGTGGGCCTCGTATCATATATTTTAACAAAAAAAAAAAAAAAAAAGGAAGAAAAAATCTTTTGAAAAAACATTAGCAGCCACCATTTTGTTTGATGTCACAAGACTAAAAAATTAACTTTAGGTATGCTTTGATCATTTTCAGTAGTAAAATATTGCAACCAATCTTCCAACACCTTGAAAAGTATATGAAACAAAGATATTGCTAAACATAAATAATGAGTAGTAAAGGGAAACAGACAATAATAGCATTATTGTTGTTGTTAGGACCCCTTAAGTCCTGTCTGACTCATAGCGGCCCTCATAGGGTTTTCAGTGGCTGATTGTTTTGGAATTGCCTTGAGAATGATTGTCATGTCCTTCTCCCATAATAATAGAATTAGTAGAGTTTAAACTTGCTAAAGAGTTATTTTGTGCCAGACACTGTATTAAGCACTTTATATACATTATTTCATTAAATGCTCAAAGTAACTCTGACTGTTGCATATCAATCATGGTCTCAGAAGGAAGAGAACAATCAAATAGGGTACTGAGGAGAATTTAACAAAGGATCTGTTTTTAAAGTATGGCAAGTATCAACAAAATCAACAATGTTTAAAGATAGCAATAACGTAGAGTCATAGGGTAGAGCAGCTACTGGAAGCCAGAAAAACCTACAGCTATATAGAGAAAAGGGCTGGGATTTAGCTCAGTTGGTAGAGCACTGCGCTGCAGTTTCTACGGTCCCGAGTTCAATTCCCAGCACTGCAAAACTGGGAGAAGGACCTGGCAATCCACTCCCAAGGCAATCCAGAAACAGTCTGCCATTGAAAACCCTGTGAGGGTCGCTATGAGTCAGAAACCGACTCGACGGCACCTAACAACAACAACAATATAGAGAAAGCCACTTGATAGTTGAGGCTTTCAGAATAGACACACAGCTATCACAAAGCCATGGCCCTACAGGGAAGAAAACACAGCAATAAATGGCTATGTTCATGCTCCTCCCACAGACCAATCACAATGGAAAGTCAGAAGGTGAAGGAGTTCATTGGTGCAATCTGTACAGGTCAGCTACCCTGACACTGGGTTGAGAAGGGTAGAAAGTAGAATTTGAGAGGAAAAGGAAGATCATTTGGCATAATTTATTTCCATATTAGGGATGAGAAAACTACAGCTGAAGATATTAAGTAATATTCAGGTAAATCAGCTAGAAAGTGGAAATCTCATAATTGAAAATTATCCAGCCTGAATTGTTCATTTATCTGTCCCTCCATATCTACGAAGGTCCAAGCATTAAACCAGGGACTTAGGTGCTACCGTTTGCATCTTTGCATCCCTTCCAAAGGTTCATATGGTTGGATGATTTGTTCCTAGGATGGGGGAATTGGGAAGTGCTGTGGCACCCTTAAAGAGTGGGGCCTAGTGGAAAGTCCTTAGGTTATTAGGAGTGTGAGGTAGTTCTCCTGTTACCCCTTTGTGGTTCTCAGAAAGAGTTGATATAAAATGAGAACCAGGTGCCACCCATTTCTCTCTGTTTTCTGATTTAATATTTAAACCTCTCCCCCTATGCACCAGCACCATCCAAATTGGTGTCTTTATTATAGCCTGCACGATGCTATTGGGATTTTCAGCCTCCCAAACTGTGCCTAAATAAACCTCTTTACTTTATAAATTTAGCTGCCTCAGGTATTTTATTGTAGGTCAGAAAGCTGACTAATAATAGGGCTAGATGTAATTGAGTTGAGTCTGGATCATAGTGACCCTCACAGTGCTTTCAATGACTAATTGTTTCAGGATTGTTTTGGGAATGGACTGCCATGTCCTTCTCTCATTTTTATGGTTCTAGGGATCCAGGTCATCTGAGAGTGCAAAGTGGCACTCTGCCAACTGAGCTAAACCCCAGCCCACGTAAGGATAGAGTAGGAAACAGATCCAAGAAGCTATAGCTAGTTGTTGTTGTTGTTAGGTGCCCACAAGTTGGGTCTGACTCACAGCAACCCTAAGTACAAGAGAATGACACACTCCCTAATACTGCCATGCATGAGATTTTTTTTATGTTTAAGCCTATTGTTGCAGACACTATGTCAATCCATCTAGTTGAGGGTCTTCCTTTTTTGCATTGACCCATCACTCTCCCAAACATAATGTCTTTCTCCAGGGATTGATTCCTCTGACTACATGTCCAAAACACATAAATGCAGGTGAGCCATCCTTGCTTCTAAGGAGCACTCTGGTTACACTTCTAGGACAGATCTGTTAGTTCTTTTGGCAATCCATGGTATATTCAATATTCCTCTCCAGCACCATCATTCAAAAGCATCAACTCTTCTCTGGTCTCCCTTACTCAATGTCCAGCTTTCACAAGCATATGATGCAACTGGAAATACCATGGCATGAGTAAGATGCACCTTCGTCTTCTTTGTAATAGCCTTACTTTTTAGCACTTTAAAGAAGTCTTTTGCAACAGCTTTTTCCAATGCAATGTATTTTTTGCTTCTTGACTGCTGCTTCCATGGGTGTTGATTGTAGATCCAAGTAAGGCAAAATCTTAGACAACATAAATCTTTTCTCCATTTGTCATGAAGTAGCTTACTGACTTGGTTGTAAAGATTTTTGTTTTCTTGATATTGAGGATCAATCCATTTTGAAGGCTGTGTTCTTTGATCTTCATCAGTAAATATTACAAATCCTCTTCACTTTCAGAAGGAAAGTTGTATTATATGCATAATGCATATTTTTTATGAGTCTTCTTCCAATACTGATGCCACGTTCTTCTTCATAATTTCCAGCTTCTCAGATTATTTTCTCAACATAGAGAATAAAGAGGTATGGTAAAAGGATACAGCCCTAATGCACACTTTTCTTGATTTTAAACCAGGCTGTGTTTCTTAGTTCTGTCTGAACTACTGCCTCCTGGTCCATGTACAGATTCCTCATGAGTACAATTAAGTGTTGTGGTATTCCCATTTGTCACAATTTAATCCATAATTTGTTGTGATCCACACAGTTAAATGTCTTTGCATAGTCAATAAAACATAGAAAGACATCTTCCTGGTATTCTCTGCTTTCATCTAACATCCATCTGACATGAACCATATCATCCCTGGTTCCCTGCTCTCTTCTGAATCTGGCTTGATCTTCCAGCCATTCCCTGTTAATATACTGCTATAGTTGCTTTTGAATGATCTGTAGCAAAATTTTATTTGCATGTGACATTAATGATATTGTTCAATAATTTCCACATTCTGTTGGATCCCCTTTCTTGAGAATAGGCACAAATATGGCTTTCTTCTAGTCAGGTGGCCAAGTAGCTGTTTTCCAAATTTATTAGCATAAACAAATGATCACCTCCATTGCTGCATCTGTTGGTTGAAACATCTCTATAGGTATTCTATCAATTCCTGGAGCCTGGTGTTTTGCCAATGTCTTCAATGCACTTTCCACTTCTTTCTTCAGTACCATTGGTTCCTGATCATATGCAACCTCTTGAAATGGTTGATCATCCACCAATTCTTTTTGGTATAATGACTCTATGTATTCCTCCCAACTTCTTTTGATATTTCCTGTGTCATTTAATACTTTCCCTATAGAATCTTTCACTATTGTCACTCAAGGCTTAAATTTTTTCTTCAATTCTTTAAGCTTGAAAAACAGACTGTGCTCTTCCCTTTTGGTTTTCTATCTCCATCTCTTTGCACATGTCATTATAATATTTGATTTTGTCTTCTTGAGCTGCCATTTAAAATCATTCAACTTCATCATTTTTTACTTTTACTTTAGCTGCTCAACATACAAGGGCAAGTTTGTGTCTTTTTACATGTAATTTGGTCTTTTCTTTGTTTCTTATCTTTTTTATAACCTTTTGCTTTCCTCATGGATAATGTCTTTGAAGTCATGCCACAGTTCATCTGGTCTTCAATCTTTAGTGTCTAACACATCAAATCTGTTCTTGAGATAGTCACTAAACTCAGGTGAGATATACTCAAGGTCATACTTTGGCTCTTGTACATTTGTTCTAATTTTCTTCAGTTTCAGTTTGAACTTACATATGAGCAAATGATGATCTAATCCAACCACCAGCATCTGGTCTTGTTCTGACTTGATATTGAGATCTTCCATCTTCTCTTTCCTCAAATGTAGTGAATTTGGTTCTTGTATGTTCCATCTGGTGAATTCCATGCATATACTTGCCATTTATGTTGGTGAAAAAAATGTGTTGGCAATGAAAATGTCATTGGTCTGACAAAATTCTATCATGTGATCTCCTGCATCATTTCTATCACCAAGGTCATATTTTCCAACTACTGAGCTTTCTTCTTTTTTCCAAACTTTACATTCCAGTCACCAGTAGTTATCCATGCATCTTGATTACATGTTCAGTCAATTTCAGATTACAGAAGTTGGTAAAAATCTTCCCTTTCTTCATTTGTGTTTTTAGTAGTGGGTATGTAAATTTAATATGGCTATTAAGCCATATTAACTGCCTTTCCTTATAGGCATATGGACATTATTCTATCACTGACAGCATGGTATTTCAGGACAGATCTTGAGATATCTTTTTTGATGATGAATGCAACCCCATTTCTCTTTAAATTGTCATTCCCAGTGTAGTAGACCATACGATTATCTGATTCAAAATGGCCAATACCAGTCCATTTTAGCTCACTGATTCCCAGAATGTTGATGTTTATGTGCTCCACTTCACTTATGATGATTTCTAGTTTTCCTAGATTCATGCTATGTACATTCCATGTTCCAATTATTAATGGATGTTTACAGTTGTTCCTTCTCATTTTGAGTCATGCTGTATCAGCAAATGGAGGTTCCTTGGGTTTTACTCCATTCGTGTTATCAATGTCAACTCTAGTTTAAGGAGGAAACTCTTGCCTAGTCATCTTTTCAGTGCCTTCCAACCTGGGGGATTCATTTTCTGGCACTATATTTAACAGTGTTTCTCCACTACTCATAGAGTTTTCAATAGCTAATTGTTTTGGGAGTGGGCTGCCATGTCTTTCTCTATAGTCTGTCTTAGTCTGGATGCTCAGCTGAAACATATCCAACCAAGGGTGGCCTTGCTGGTATCTGAAATAGTGATGGCATAGCTTTAAGCATTATAGCAACACGAAAGCGCCCACAGCACAGTCAAGCTGACATACACGTGGGGGAAGTAATGAATAGTTCAAATAATCACAAAAGCCTTATAGTTGTACAGATGTCTGAGAGAAGGGAAAAGTAGAGCAGGTAGAGAAATAGAAAATCAGCCAATCTCAGCCCATCTCTAGTCCCACATTTCCCTCTACAGGCTTCCCCACCTAGAACAAACTATAGCTGGGGGAGAAAGCTTTAACCTTAAATTAAAGTCATCATTTTGATGAGATATTTTAACTACTTAAATGTGACAATGGACATTTTATTATCTGAGAGTGATCATAAAAATTATGGTAACTGGACAAGATTTTACCTAAGTGTAAAGAAAGAATTAATTCCACAAAGCAATGTTAATAGACAGTGGAAGCAATGAATGCTGTGTGTGTGTGTGTGTGTGTGTGTGTGTGTGCACGTGTGTGTTCGTGCATGCAGGCGGGCATGTCCATCCATGGTTGCTCCATTTAAGTCCCATTTACTCAATATAATAGTTATACCTGCTTAAGCAAACTAATATACAAGAAAAATTAAAATCTAGTTTCTTTAAAAGTTAAACTGGGCATGATAATTGATGTAGAAATGGAGTAGCAAAGGAGCGTGATGGTATCTAAATGGTATGTGCCTTATTTTTGTTTTTGCTCCAAGTCCCTGGAAATGATAGAGTGATATTTGCTAGAATAAATAAGCTCATAGTTGTAGCAGAAAATAAGCTAAGTACACTCAATGAGCCAAAATATATACAGAATTCTTGAAACAGGAAAGGCAGATGCTATTATGCTGATACTGAAAAAGAGGATCCCAAGAAGTTCCAGGAGAGGATGCTCAAACTAGTGGCATCAACTCCAAAGTCAGAGATTATGGAGACAGGAAACAAGAAAAGGCCTAGCTCAGCAGCCCACTGTCCCCAAATATCTTCCTTTTACAATCACATTTAAAAATATTTCAACTATAAAAATTTGATCTATATGAAATTTTCAGGTGCTTTGACATGAAAAAATATCCATAAGATTGTACTAGTCAAATTGCTGTTCTACAACGTCAAACAAAAATATCTGAGCCAATTGAGTAAATTATAATCTAATTTCCAGTTATGGTATAATTCTATCCCTTCATATCCCCTTTGGCACCATTAATTTTTGAATGTCTTATTTTTATATGCTAAAACAGCTCATGAAAAATGGAGAAAAGATTGAGGTAGTCCATGATTTTTCTTTGCTTGTGTCTATAATCAACGCCCATAGAAGCAGCAATCAAGAAATAAAAGACTCATTGCATTAGGAAAAGTTGTTGCAAAAGATCTCTTTAAAGTGTTGAAAAGTAAAGATGTCACACTGAAGATGAAGTTGTGCCTGACTCATGCCATGGTATTTTTAGTCTCAACATATGGTTGTGAAAGCTGGACATTGAACAAGAGAGATAGGAGAAGAATCAATGCTTTTGAATTATGGTGCTGAAGAGGAATGTTGAATATACCATGGGCTGCCAAAAGAACCAACATATCTGTTGTAGAGTGCTCCTTGGAAGCAAGGATGGCTAGACTGCATCTGATGTATTTTGGACATGCTGTCAGGAGGGACCAATCCCTGGAGAAGGATATCATGTTTGGGAGAGTGGCAGATCAAAAAAAAAAAAAAGGAAGACCTTCAACTAAATGGATTGACAAAGAGTCTGCAGCAAAAAGCTTAAACATAAAAAGACCTTGTGTGTAGCACAGAATCTGAGTGTTTCATTCTGTTTAACACAGGATCACTGAGTCAGACCCGACTTTACCACACCTAACAACAACAAAACAGCTCATACTTAGGCCTACTTAGCTATTTTTAAGTTTTATTTTCTTTATAATTGGCAAGTATTAGTTGTATGTCCTTATAGGGTATGATGTGATGTTTCAATACATGTATACATTGTGCAATGATCAAATCAAGAGAAATAGCACATACACCACCTCAAATGTTTATCATTTCTGTGTAGTGAGGACATTTTTAAAAAACTGGTCCTTTCTCATGCTCAGTGAAATATAAGACAAAATCTAGGACTCTTCTTGTTATCTCATATAATATAAAAGTTCTCTGGCTGTTTCTGTTCCAAGAAGAGTCTTACTGAGGTTAAAAAAAAAAAAATTCCCTAGTGTTATATAATAATCTGCCTGCAGCCGTAGCCCTGTGGCATCCCATCCCGTCAGATCTCAGAAGCTAAACAGGGTCGGGCCTCGTTACTATTTGGATGGGAGACCACCTGAGAACACCAGGGGCTGTAGGCTTGGGAGACAGACCTGGCAACCCACTCCCAAAAATCAGTCCACCATTGAAAACCCTATGAACAGCAGAGAAGCACTGACAATACTGTTTCACCTGTTGTATATGGGGTCGCTATGGATAATGACTGAATGGCACCTAACAGCAACAACAACATATAATAATATAAACTTCAAATTCTTTTGGCTTCTTTTCAATTGTCCCCCCTTGGAATTCTTTCATTCCCCTCCCGACCCCATTTCCTTGGGGGCTGATGCCAAGGATGTAAACATATGTGGAAGCATAGAGAGGTAAACATAAGAAAGGCAGAATCCAATCTTGTTCTAATTTTTTCTAGCCATGACTTTGTTTGACTCTTTTTGACATCAATGGGTATTCAAAATTGACCTTTTGGGGCTGCTCTAGTAGACTTGGGGATCCTCTCTGGGATGATTTAATGGCATATCTTATAACACCGGATGCCTTTTACTGAACTTAAATATCCTGCTTTAACCCCTAGAAATCCTAGCTTGGTCTTCCTCCCATCCTACATGCCCATCCTACATGCCCTGAAATGGCTCCATGTCATCTTTCTCTTCTTCATGGCCCACACCTGATCCACAAGAACCACATCTGGACCCAAATACATCCTTGCTCCACCTCTGGCTCCCATGAAGTTGGTTCCCTCTTTCTGTTCTGCCTCTTCACATGGATCACCAGAGCCTTGTATCTGCAACCTTACCCAAGGAGCTTTGTAGATGAGAGTTAGAGCACAACCTTTCCAGAACTTTCTCTCAAACTCTTCTTTTGGGTTTTTGCATATCAATCCTCTGATATCATTCATGTGAGTGAGGGCCTAATGGCGCCATTTTGGATCTTCTGTAAGTAACCTAATGCTTCACTTTAGCTTGTGAAATTCCTTTTTCTTCTTGGCCTTTTGAAACCTTAGGCAAAATGTACACAGAGTCCTACTTTAAATAGTGTTAAAAAGAAATGATTCTCACATTAGCTCCTGCAGCAGAATTTAAGAGCAAGGAGATCTTCAATCAGCTAAACAGAAATGCAAGTGGACACAAGAAGTAGCCAGTCAGCAGCAATCTTGCAAAAAAAAACAAAAGTGCTAAGAAGGCATTCAGGAGGGGAGACAGATGGCAAAGGGCTAGCCAGCATGCGAACGGATATAACTCAAGGAAATAGGACAGAAATTATAACTAAAATGCAGGAGATCAAAGTCCCAACACATATGCAATGAGATATACTATACCCAAGTCAGAACAAAAAAAAGAATCAGGATGCAGTATGGGGAGGTTACAAAAAGCCACTGGACTAGTTGTGAAGCATTGAGGCACTACAAGAGGCAGTTTGGAAGAGAATTTAAGATCTTAGATGTTAGTGCCAGGCTTTAATATACTTTCTAGTTGTTTGACCTTGAACAAGTGATCAAATTTCAGTTGGTCTCAATTTCTTCATCTATACAATGCAGGTCACATACGGTACCTGTCTGAAGAGTTGTCCAGAAGTGAAACGAGGCACTTTCAATGTAACTGTACTGAATTGATCCTATTGCATCACTAGGTTGCAATCGTGAAGCAACTTTATTTTAACCAAGCTGTCCCTTTCATCCCACATATACAGTGAGTTCGCTTCTTCTGCTTGATGGAAATCTTAGGCGAGGCTCATAGCTTTTCTGAGCCTCTCGAATTTCAAAGATCTCACTTTGCTTATGAAAGTTCCAAGTCTAGTGATATAATCAGAACTGCTAGCTGTATTGCATGCACACCTCCCCCTTTCTCAGCTCAGTGCTGCTCTAGGCCAGGCAGGCTGCAGTGGGTGGAGCTTGGCTGGGGTGCTGATACTCATGGATGCCAGCTGCGTATGGATGATGGGGAGAGATCACATGAAAAGGCATAGTGTGAAGTAGCCCCTACTCTCTCACCGTGCACTAGCTTCCCTCACCTAGGGCACTTTTGCAGTTGTTTTCAGGGATTCTCCTACTAATGAGGACTCCCAGCTGCAGCTTGCTGGAAGCAGGCAAAGCTTCCCCACCTCCAAGCTAAAATAATGTAACAGGAGCTCCTTTGAAGTTGTCCTTTACTTCCAATGAAGGAGGACCCAGTCATTGTCTTGACTGACTGCATTTTGCTCCTGTGGCCTGTTCTTTTTCTCCTTATCTCAAGTCTGGGAACAGCAAACCCTGTAGGCTGACATCCTATGAAAGAAATGGAAGCTCCCCACCCCTAGGCAGGACAATCATCTGGTAACAGGAAGCGAATTGCTCAGCCCCCAAGTAATAATTATTTCTCCAGAGCCAGCAGGACCCCATGAGGCTCTTGTTAGCACCCTGAAGACTGGGCTCAGAAGCTAGGCTCCTGTTCCTTCCTAGTGTGACCATGCTGAGTAAATTCCTTACTTGCGTCTCCATTTTCCTCTCTGACAGGGCTGTTGAGGCAGCGGGTGGCTGAATCTGATCTGTTGAGATCTGCAGAGTCAGGCTCTGGCCTAGGACTCCAGTAAGAGTCAAAGTCCTCTTCCCGAGCGTTCAGTATCTGGTGGGTCTCTCGTGCTGGGTTTCTTTGACGCCTCACCTCACTCTTGGAGTCTTTTTTCAAAAGGGCTCCAGCAGATTTTATTCTGTGGCTCCCCAACTCACACCTGGCCACTGGCATTCCTGCTCCAAGGGCAGCTCACTCCCTCTCTCCTCTGCTCTTCCACATCAGCCATGGCCCCTGGTATCTAGGTTTTCAGTCAAGTGCTATAGACCTGAACCCTATGTCTCCTAAGTTCCAGAAGACACATATTCATCAAGTGCTTCTCTTAAAAACCTCTCCCAATTAGAGAAGAAGGGGCACACAACTCCTAACTAAATCCATCCTCTTTTGACTCTTCAGGCACTAGTCTTCAAGAACATAACTACTAGTGCTGGTTTAACCTAGTTTAGAGTCTCTCATAAACTTCTGCCTAGATTAGATAGTCCAGCATCTTGCTTTAGGATACGTGCTTCCTGCCCACTATCAAGAATGTTCAAATCTGTAGGCCTCTAGGGAAACCCTGGGACAACAGGAAGCGAGCCTCATTCATCCATCACACAGAAGCCTGGAGCCCCTGTGCCTGTATCCAACTCTCTCTTTATACTTAGGACCTTGGGTGAGTCACGTAAGATCTAGAAAGTCCAGATTTAGAACTAAAATAATATCTTCTTCCTGACTTTATAGCCTTGTTAAGAATAAAAATCAAGATTGACCAATATTTCATACACAAAAAGTCTATTAGAGAATAATATAGCTTATTATTAAGATATAAGAATTGTAATTTCATCAGAAATAATGACTCCTTGGACTATTTCCTTTGTATCTAATATATTCTCTAAACCTGGTAGAGGAAGCACAAGGTTTCCTTGGCCATTGACAAAAAGGCATAGAAAAGGTAAAAAGTTATTTTGTTTTTACATTTTCTATTAAATCTAAGTCTTGATCACTATAATGAATAGAATGTAAGGGAAGAAATGTTGAGGTTGCTATGCCTCAATTTCACTGCATCTCACTTTCTCCCACAACCCAGAGACCATTTGAGAAACAAAGATAAATATTTTTTTTAAAGGTCAAAGACCTTAAGTATATGCCAGGCAATGCTTGTCTTGCCCAACTTTGTCTTTTTCTGGTCATAGCCCCACACCTAAGAAAGCATGGGTTTTGTGGGGAGTGGAACAGGGTGGCTATTGACTGAAGTGGGCATCAGATTCAAGAGCTACATCTATGTGCTGGCTAATGACCAACAAGGCTGCTTGGTGCAAAGGGCAGGAGGATTGGGTAAAAACAGAAACCTCAGATTGCTCCTTAGATTTAGGCTGTAGACATAGAGAAGACATTCCAAGCATTTGGATAAGGCTGAAAATATCCATGCAGAAGTCTCTAAGTGAATTGTTAAATTGTCTTATCTTTGCTCTGTACAATGTTGGCAAAGTGGAAAGACTAAGTCTGAAGTGCCTAAGGAGCCATGGCAAGACTTAGTAAAAACTTGACTTGGGGAAACATAATACAAATAAACTAGAGACCTGTAATAATGCTACTCATTATTTTATTTATAGCAGAATCATTTTTTCTGTGTGCAGTGTGCCTCTGTGGTAGGAACACCTAAAAATTTGAAAAACCTTACTTCCCTATTTGAGAGTCTGGTTTGGAGGGGGTAGAGAGAATGAATGTGCACACACATGCGTGTGTTATGACTGATGTATTTATTACATTATTTTGAGTTGTCTGTTTTGTAGACTGATATTAGGCACAGCAAACTAGATATTTCCACTTGGAAAGCACAGTAGGATTTCTGAAACTCAGGCCTTAACCAGTAGTTTGGAAGACAACACCAATTGAAGCATTATGAAATGTGTGTTTTTGTTGCTTGTTATTTCCGTCTTGGGTTCATTGTCTCATTCATTAATGATTTTTAAAATGTTGTGCCTAAAAGGTTATTTTGCTTAATTATGAAATAGACATGCATGTTTATATTTATATAAAATATTTGCTGTGTAGAATTTTTTGTTGTTTATTCTCTTAAAAGATCACTATATTTAAATAAAAAATGAAAGTCAGCAACACACACACACAATAGATTTAGGCTGCACAACAGAGAAATTAAGATAAAAAAACATTTTTTGTGGATGTAAGTGTAAGAGAGAGTAGGGTGGAGAGGAAAGTATCTTGCTTTTAGAGCTGTCTTGGTTTCTATAAGTTTCCTCATTCTACATCTGGGCATCTACAAATTTCTAATAAATTTTCATTTTTCAGGATATCCTTATTATTCTGTATCTATTGCAACTAAAAGAGAAAGAGAAGAAATGGCACCATCGTGCTAAGTTAATTCATTCCTATCACACAGAAGAACAGAATCTTCTAGAACAAATTTCAACGTAGTATTTTGGATCTTCTTAGGCTTGACCTATTTTAAAAGCTCATCTGAAAGTAGCCCAATCATTAGGGGTAGAATATGATTCCCACTCAGTCTTTTTATCACATTCAGATCCATCCTTGTGAAGTAACTAGGACTTCAGGCCCTGAGGCCATCCTGTGAGGCTGAGTTTTCATCTCTCCCCAAAGTTGCTGGCGTCATAGGGCACAGTTTGGGAGTCTTTTTGAAGTTAAGCTCCTGCCTCATGTTGATTGGACAGACATCCAAGTAGCCAAGCAGCAACCCACTCACCACAATTCAAATAGGAATTACTTATGCAATGCATATCTTTCTGTAACTGGGTCATACAAATGTTATTGGAATATTAATAACATGTTTTAATTTCTTGCAACTCCCATCTTGAGACAAGTATAAAAGACTTGAACTCTAAGACCTGGGCTCAAATTTTCACTCTTCCACTCACTAGTTGTGTGATTTTGAGTAATTTGCTTACCCTCTAGGGGCCTCTTTCTCCTCCTCTTTAAAATACAGACAATAACACCTACTTCATGGGGTTACTGTGGAGGACAAAGGAGGTGTCTAGCAAGATGCTGCTATAACAATAATAGCATTATAGTAATTGTTACAATTTCTGGAGCACTTGCCATGTGCCAGTGCTACAGTTTGGATGGTGAATGTCCCCCAAGGGCCTATGTGTTAAAGCCTTGCTCCTTGGGGTAGTGGAATTGTGAAGCACTGGGGAACTTTAAGAGGTGAGAGCATAGTGAGAGTCATTAGGACATTGGGGTGTCCTCACAGAAGGGATTGTGGGGCCCTAGTCTCTCAGTGTCTCTTTGCTTCCTGTCTCAAAACAGGAACACTCACCCTGACATGTTCTCCTGCCGTGATATATCAGCTTCTCATAGGCCCAAACTAGTGGGGCAAGTTGATTTTAGACTTGAACCTCCAGAACCATGAGTCAACATAAACCTCTCTTTATTTCATATGTATTCTGTATCCTATTTTGTTGTAGTGATGGAAAGCTAACTAATACAGCCAGGCACCATGTCAAGCACTTTACCTACTTTATTTAATTCCTCCAATAACCTTATGAAGTAGATGTTTTTCATAGGGAAGTTTGTTGAAACACACAGTGGCTAAGTCACCTACCTAAGACATTTCCCTAGCTAATGAAGGGTGTTGCTGAAAAAACCATTCCTCCCTAACTTTTTCATGTTTCATGATGACAAAGATCCCAGACTTAAAAAAATGAAGTTAACGGCAACTACTTACTGGAGGTTCATCAGTTCCGAATCGCCAATATGTTGAATTGCATAATTTTTTTATTTTCTCAGGACCCTCGATATCATAATCTTTGGGGAAAGCTTCTCTCTCATAGTCCCTTAGAAAAGATTAAGAGTCCATTAAGGGATATATCTTATTTATAATGCATTGAATTAAAAAAATTTTAAATTATCCAATGAAAATTTACTATATCCATGGCATTATTTTAATTATAAATGTATTGAATTTGTGACAAAATTAAGTATTTTCCATTTCTTTTCAAAAAATGCTGAGGCTACTTTTTTTTCCCTTTATTGATAAGTGTTGGTGGGGTACAGAGTAATAAAGCACTTGCTATTTCCATTGTGCAACAGTTACGTTCCTTTTGGTTACACTCTCATCTACTTGCAAAGTTTATGGAACCCTTTGATTAATATGTACTAGAACTTGTACGTAATTATGGGTTATATTCCGCTATTTTCCCCCATGTATTGAGGCTACTTCCTAAAACCACATACTTACCCAGCGCAGTAATTATTCAGTAGCTCCAATGAACTGAATCATATTTAATAAGGCAGATTAGTTACTGACAATAAATTATAAAATAAGACATGGCAATATCTTAGAAAGGTAACTTGCCACTTAAGAAATTCTTTCTACCATGAATTTTAATTATAATTTTCTTCAAAATAAGACAGCAAAGTATTTGTTCACATTGATTGATAAACCTGTGCTCTCTGCTTCTAAACAGCACCTACAGGAAGCTGACAAATAACCACAGACTTAAACAAACAAAACAAAACAAAACAAAAAATGGTTCTTAAAAATGTGCATGGGCTAGGGTTTAGCTCAGTTGGTAGAATGCTGCTCTGTGCTCTCTGAGGCCCAGGGTTTCATGCCCAGCACAGAAAAAAATGGGAGAAGGACCTGGCAGCCCACTCCCAAAGCAATCCACAAAACAATTAGCCATCAAAAACCCTGTGAATAGCAGAGAAGCACTGACATAGTGCTGGGAATGGCACAGTGTCAGGAAGTATTTCGTTCTGTTGTACTAGAGCCACTATGAGGCGAACACAACTCGACAGCACCTAACAACAAAAATGTGCATGGAAGAGGAAAAAATATCCCCAACATCTTGACTGAAAAGGTAGTTAGGAATAAGAAAAAGGGAGGGATTGGGGGATAAGGAATGACAATAAACAGGTGTGACGGCACATGCTTGTAATTCCAGTGACTTGGGAAGTGGAGGCAGGAGGATCACAAGTTCAAAGGTAACTTTGACTTGATTTTAAAAATTAAAAATAGGCTGGGGGTGCAACCCAGTGGCAAAGCATTTGCAAAGTATGTACAAGATGTTTTTTTCAAATCCCAATACTCCCTCCCCTACCACAAAAAAAAAAAAAAAAAGGGAAATGACAAGGAAGTGTTACGCCTGGCAACAGAAGTAGCTGTTTTCACAGAGCTTTCTTAGGTGACATAAAGGAAGCTAAGATTAAGCATCTCTCAGAAGAGGACTCTATTAAAATATATAAGGCTAATGTTGGGTGAGGAATACTCAGGTACCCAAGAATTCATCCATTCGTCCATCCATTTGTTCAGCCAGCAAATATGTTCAGGGTCCTATTTGCTACCATTTGAATATGGTTTGTCCCCTCTGAAACTCACGCTGGAATTTGGTTGCTACTGTGGCAGTGTTGGGAGATGGGCCTGGAGATGATTAGGTGGTGGTGGTTGTTGTTGTTGTTGTTGTTGTTGTTGTTAGGTGCCTTCGAGTTGGGTCCAACTCATACCGGTCCTCATAGAGTTTTCAATGGCTGACTGTTTTTCGGGATTGTTTCAGGATTGGATTGTCACGTCTTTCCCCCATTTTTGCAGTGCTGGGGATCAAAACCAGATCCTCAGAAAGTGTGGAGCAGAACTCTACCAAGGGAACTAAACCCTAGCTCCATGATTAGGTTGTTAAGAGAGATTAATGCTTTTCTCTCTGGATTGGGCTAATTCTCAGGATAGTGAGGGAGTTCTTACTCTTGATGGGCTCGATTAGTTACCTAAAGAGCAGGTTGTTATAAGGTGAGGGCACCTCTTCTGTTTGCCTCTTTTGCACTTGCCTATTGTCTTTCTGCCTGCAGCTGTACCACTGTGGTGTCTGATCTAGTCAGATCTTGGGAGCTAAGCAGGGTTGGGCCTGGTTAATACTTGGATGGGAGACTGCCTGGGAACACCAGGTGCTGTAGGCTTAGGAGAGGGAGCCGGTAACCCACCCCAAAAAATAATCAGCCATTGAAAACCCTATGAATAGCAGAGAAGCACTAACAGTACTGTTTCACCTGTTGTAGGTGGGGCTGCTATGAGTCAGACACCAACTTGACAGCACCTACCAACAACAAACTTGTCCTTCTACTTTTTTGCCATGCTATGAGGCAGCATGAAGCTCTCGTCAGATACAGTCACCTGACTTGGACTTCCAGCCTCCAGAATCACAAGCTAAATAAACTCCTTTTCCTTATAAATTATTCAATCTTGGATATTCTGTTACAGCAACAGAAAATGGAGGAAAACACTCCTCTCTGCCAGGCATCTTGCTAGGTGCAGGGGATGTAGTGGGGAGGAAGCCTGTCGGATCACTACCTTCAGTTACTTCCAGTCTGGCTAGAGACAAGGACAATGGAATAAGAAAAAATGTACAATGTGGTGAGTGTGGGCACAGGGCTATACAGGCAGAACAGCACCCCCTAACCTGAATGGGCACCAGGTCCTGACACACTTGAGGGCCTGGCCTTCTGCCCTTAACCCACTGTGTTGGGGCTCACCCTCCACACTGCATTCCTCTAACCCCTTTGGCTCCCACCTGTGAGCATGAAAGCAGAACTCTGTGGTGAAACATGATAATGAGGGAGCCCAGGGTGAGAAAGCAGGCAAAGTGCCAGCGTGGAATCCTTCTCTCCTCATATTTGGGCATCAAATTACACAAATGCTTCTTAAGAACTTAATAGCATTTATAAGGACCTAGCATATAAGCTCTCATTTAAGTCCTGAAGAGGGCATATTGAGCAACATTAAGAATTAGAAATGGTAGAGGGAATAGAGTCATGAGTCATTGCTCATCCAGGTTCTAGCTGTCTGAAATTGGGCAAGTCACTTAAACTCTCTATGCTTCCATTTTCACATGTGTAAAATGATTGTGAAGACAATAGCAATATCTTTTAAGATTTTATAGAAATTAAAATAAAAAATAAAGCAGAAAGGTCCTATATATACTACAAAGCATCATAGACATCCGTGTATACAAACCAGCCTTCAAAATCTGGTGTACAACAAATTGCAGTCTTATTTTTCCATAATTGACCTTAGTTTCTCTTCCAAACTTTTATTTGGCCAGGTGGGAAGCCCTCAATATTGATCAATTTAAGATTTCTGCCAGCTGTGAGGGGTTTGTGTCATGCCAGGACACCAAGAATCCATCTTTACTGTCCTTGTTTCCCCTTGCCTGAATTTGCAGAAACATCTTCCTTCCCTGTGGTCTTCCATTATGGATCTATCCATGATGTTGAGCATTTCATCAGATATCTCTTGGCCATTTGTATGTATTCTTTGGAGAAATGTCTGGTTAAATTTATTGCACATTTTTAAATTGGATTATTTGGTTATTAGCTATTTAGAGTTTTAGTTCCTGATATATTTTGAATATTAACCCTCTGTCAGATGAATATTTGGCAAACATTTTCTCTCATTCTGTAGGTGGTCTCTTTTACTCTGCTTTTTCCATCGCTGTGCAGAAGCTTTTTAGTTTGATGCAATCTCATCTGTCTATTTCTGCTTCTATTTCCTGGGCTTTTAGGGTCTTCTCCAGAAAATCTTTGCCTGTTCCAATGTCCTGAAGCATTTTCTTTTTGTTTTATTCTAGTAGTTTCATAGTTTCTGGTATTACATTTAACTGTTTAATCCATTTAGGTCAATTTTTATAATTGGTGAAATAGAGGTCGTTTCATTTTCTGAATGTGGATATCCAACTTTCCTAGGACCACTTACTAAAAAGACCATCATTTCTCAAATATTTCATTTTTTAATGTTGCTATGAATCCTTTAAATTGAGTTCACAATGCATTAATGGAGTGAGGCCATAATTGGAAAAGTACTGCTCTAGATTAGTAGTTCTCAGTAGAGTTTGGGGAGGGGTTCAGTTTGCACCTTCCGCTCCTGCAGACAGTGTAGACATTGTTGATGGTTGAAGACTTTTCTGGTTGTAGAGTCTGCAGCCAGATGTGGTGGCACACATCTGTAATCTCAGCTATTTGGGAGGCTAAGAGAGGAAGATTGCAAGTTCAAAGCCAGTCTGGGCTACAATAACAAGACTCTGTCTCAAACAAAACAAAAATTCCCCAGACTTTTAGTTGTAGCACCTGGTTTGGATGAGTTGCTACCAGTGTCTACCAAGTAGCTGTCAGTGATGCTGCTAAATGTCCTACAGTGCACAGGCAGCCATCCAACAAAGAAGTATCTGGTCCCAAATGCAGCCATAGCCCTGTGGCACCCAATCCTGTCAGAGTTCAGAAGCTAAGCAGGGCCAGGCCTGCTTAGTACTTGGATGGGAGACCACCTGGGAACACCAGGTGCTATAGGCTTGGGAGACAGACCTGGAAACTCACTCCCAAAAATCAATCCACCATTGAAAACCCTATGAACAGCAGAGAAGCACTGACAATAGTGTTTCACCTGTTGTATGTAGGGTCACTATGAGTAGGATACCGACTCGATGGCACCTAACAACAACAACAACAAATGCAACTAGCACTGAGGCTGAGAAAGGGTGGGGAAAGTAGTCACATCTCAGACTCCCAAATCAGTGGTTCTCAAATCTGAATGCTTCAAATATTGACAAGTGGGACTACATGAAGTTTTTGCACATCAAAGAAGACAACTATCGGAGTGAAGAGACAGCCTACAGAATGGGAAAAAATCTTTGCCAGCTATACATCAGACAGGGAATTAATATCCAGAATATATAAAGAGCTAATAAAATTAAGCATGAAAAAAGAAAATTGTCCAGTCAAAACATGGGCAAATAAATTGAACAGAGAGTTCTCAAAAGAAGAAATCCAAAAGGTCAATAAACATATGAAAACACATCCAACATCCTTAGCCATCAGGGAAATGCAAATCAAAACTACTCTGAGATTCCATCTCACCCTAGTCAGAGTGGCTAGCATCAACAAAACAAACAACAACAAATGCTAGTGAGGACACAGGGAGAAAGAAACCCTTATACACTAATGGTGAGAATGAAAATTAGTGCAGCCACAATGAAAATCACTATGGAAGTTCCTCAAAAAGCTAAAAATGGAACTACCGTATGACCCAGCTAATACTGCTCCTGGATATATATCCAAAGGAATATAAGTCAACATACCATAGAAGTAGCTGCTCATACATGTTTATTCCAGCACTATTCCCAATAGCCAAGGTATGGAATCAACCTAGGTGTCCATCAACAGATGAATGGAAAAGGAAAATGTGGTACATAAAGATCATGAGGTTTTATTCAGCCACAAAGAAGGACGAAATGATGGCATCTGCAGGAAAATGGATGGAATGAGAGGTCATTGTTTTAAGTAAAATAAACCAGACCCAAAAAGACAAACATCATTTTTCCTCATATGTAGATGTGAAATTTCATTATCAATACTCAATATTTTAATATATATGTCATGAAAGTAGAGTGAGGACTCTGTATGGGGAGAAAAGGGCCTAAAAGGAGGGGAATAGACAATAAGAAAGGATAATGAGGGAACGGAGGAAGAAAAAGAGAGAAAGACAGACTCTGGATTTATACACACACACACACACACACACACACACACACACACACACGACCGACGTGTAAGCAGAAGATGGACAATGGGTAGGGTGGAAGAGGATTAGAGGGGAATGGGGAGTCATGGGAGTCATGAAAGGGTACTGGGGAAGAGAACATAAACAATGTGTAATGTTGTACATGCATGGAAATATCATAATGAAATGTCATAATGAAATCCATCAAGTTGTACACTAACTAAAAATAAAAATAAAATATGTAAATTTCAAAAAAATAAACTCAAAGTATTTTAAAAGAAAAGAAAATCTGAGTGCTTCATGGAACAGCCATACCTTTCTCCAAAACTGGTGAGCCAATATAAAGCTGCCAACTGTTTGTTTTGATAAGAACATTCAAAATAAAATAATCATCTATCTCCTTTACTAAGATCTGTAACTCCAAAAGTCAGCAAAATAACTTCATTATCCTTCAGACTAAATCAATTTAGCATTAGCTAAATTGTCATTATAATTTTTGTGTCACCTTGGATTAATGAAAACATCATCACTGACCAGCACAGATCAAGTCCACAGACTTTTTACAGATACTGCTGTATCCAAACATGAATTTGAGCTGGAGTTTAGCTCAGTTGGTAGAGTGCTACTCTACACTCTCTGAGGCCCTGGGTTTGATTCCCAGCACTGCAAAATCAGGAGAAGGACATGGCAATCCACTCCCAAAGCTATCCTGAAACAATCAGCCATTGAAAATCCTATGAGGGCCACTCTGAGTTGGATTCAACTCAACAGCACCTCACAACAACAAAACATGAATTTGACAGGGGCTGGTTAGTAAGCAGTTAGTTTAAGGCCAAAGACACTTAAATATAAGTATCCTGGGCTAAGGAGCTACGTCTTTAAGGCCAGTAGGCAGGTATAGGCTAATGTTCTTGCTGGGTGGAGGGCCCATGGGGGCCTTTTGCCAGCAATGCCAGAATTTTTCTTGAGAAACAGACTTGCTTTTGCCAAGGACCTTGCTCTACCAAGCCCAGAGCTGAACACTAAGGCTGTTTCTTTATGAGAAATCCTATCTAAGACATCCTTAACTACCAATAGAGGAAACTTGTTTTCTCTACTCTTCTGTGATAGAAACAGTATGACAATTGTTAAACAGTTGTCAAATATTATAGGAGGACATTGTTTTGGACTAGGTTTCTACATCAGGCCCCAGTAGACCAGGCCAAACCAGAATGGAATCACTATACTAAGTGCTACCTAAACCAAGAGAACTTTGAAATAGGACAAATTTCCAAAAATACAGGAGACCTAAGTCTACCAGAGTCAGTATAATAAGGAAGTCTCTTCTGTCTTAACCCTGTAAGGGAAGTAACATTTTTGTTTTGGTTTGTTTTTTGAGACATACTCTGCAGCTGAGGCCGGCCTGGGACTCGCTATGTAGCCCAGGCTAGCCTTGAATTCACAGCGATCCTCCTGCCTCAGCCTCCCGAGTGCTGGGATTATAACTTTTGAAATAACCAATCCACTTTTTGTTCTCTATTGCTGCCTTTTTTTCAACCCCCCCCCCTTTTCACCTATAAAGCCAATTTTCTCTGCTCAGTTTAATGAGAAACTTATTTTATTTTCCTGGAAAGAGATATTGCCTTGTTCAAAAATTACACATAAAAGCCAATTTCATCTTTAAAGTAAGTTTGTTATAATTTTGTGTTTTAACACTATGAATAGAATTAGGAATGGGCAGAGGGCTGATGGGGCAGAATCCAAGCTACAAACCAAGAAAGAACCTTGCAATCCTGACCCTGTCAAATATGCTACTTGGAAGGATCTAAAGAGGGTCCAGGGTAATCAACTCCAGGAGGGCAAAGACCAGCACAAGCAGGTCCCACACTGGACAAATGCTTTGCCTATCCAGTTGTTATACAGTTTTCCACCACCAACCCTACCATCACAGAGCCTGCAGACTTTGATCTTCCACTCTGCACCTGGGGCCTGATGTAGTGTAGTCCTAAATTTTGACTTGACAAGGGGACCTGCTAAGTTGGTTACCAGAGCCCTCTGGGAGCTTGGGGTTTCCTTCATGTGATATCAGTGATTCCACATGAAATCAGGTCTGTCTGGCCCCCCAGATCAACACATAAGATTCTCCAAGTAAGTCACAGGTCTGAACAAACTTGATTTCAGAGCTGCTGGTCAGGCAAGGACCTACAGCTCCCTTCTGGCTGCCACAGGCCAGAGTGACTCAGCCTCCTATAAGGGGTGGGGTGGTCACAGTTGGGTTAAGTTATAGGATTCTCCTCACCGGAAAGGGGACAGGTTACACTCTAAAGTTTCAGTGGTACCGTGTCTACTCAGGGAAAACAAAGTGGAGGTTTGCAGGGAAAACAATATCTTTATCACTGTGCCACCTTTCATATTTTTAATAATCATCAATAAATGCACCTGTTTGCTCAGACTAAGAGCTACTTGGACATAGGGATCATTTTTATTCATCTTTGTGATCTCAATGACTCACATAGTCTGACACATGGTAAATGCTCATTAAACCCTTCTTGAATTGATAGATTGAATATTCCTACATTTTGTTGCTGTCACCTTAATATAAATGCTGAAAGCAGACTTTCAAACTTGTCCATAATGATAAAAAGTATCCTGCCTCAGTCTGCAAAAGCACACATCAAGAGGGAGTGATCATACATATAGATAAGCTAGTTCTTTGCAACACCAACTTGTCTCCAGAGGAATTATAAATCTACCTGCTGAATGGGAAAACTCAGTATACATATGCATCACCCTGACGGCAAAGGGGTTTGAATGTGAACAATATCTGACACAAGAACAACGAAAGTCTGAGCCAAATTCTAGCTTCTGGTTAGTTGACAAGAGACATGTTCCTTTGAAAGTTTCAAAGACATTTGAAATGTTTAGTTAAGACTCCAGATGGCAGAATACATTAACTTTCAATTTTAGAATTATTAATGTAGTTCACAGCTATGCTGTCAGCTATTGTATTTTCTGGTATAAATGTAGTGCAAATGAGAAGAGAAGGATAACTTTTCTATCAGATTTTATAATCATCTGCTGTATAAGACTTTAAAAGAAAATTACCTTTGAGAGTCAGTTGTATTCCCTGACATATTAGAAGCCTAAAACCAGTTGAAGCAAAGAATGTAAAGAGATGTTTGACAATCCTCTTTAAAGATTTCATGAGTAGAAAGATTTACATGTCAAGGTAGTGTTTTTGGTGGGATATCCATCAAACTGACAAATGAAGACTTAGATGTATTTGCAGCATCATAAAGAAAATCTTATGTTCTTAGAGGAAAGTGACATTTCAGACTTATGAAAAGAGACTTTGCTTTCCAATGTCTCTCAGGCTGTATGTGATTTCTGCATCTGTCCCACAAAAACCACAGAACTTGAAGACTAAACCACCCTTGAAAGAAAACCATTTGATGAAGACAGATAAATCATTTTCTTCACTCAATATATATTGAGTGGCATGTAAATAAGACATATCACTATTATGGATGTTCTTCATAGAAAATCTTCAAAACACAGGAGGCCATTTGAAGACAATTGGGAGACAATAAAAGGAATGCAACCGTGGGAAGCCTTGTCTATCTTAACAGTTAAGTAAATGCCAACCTTATTAACTGCCAAACAGTCTTTGAAAACTGCTAAAGGACATGTATCAAGCAGGGTGATGATATAATTGATTATCTCACTGGGACATTTTCACAGGGAACGAGATATTAAGTTCACCAGAAGTAGTGTTAACTGTCCTGGTCAAACCAGAATAAGGATTTATGTCTCCCTATCTTCAGAAATGGGAGAAGGACCTGGCAATCCACTCCCAAGGCAATCCCGAAACAGTCAGCCATTGAAAACCCTATGTGGGTTGCTATGAGTTGGATACTGACTCGACGGCACCTAACCATCTTCAGAAAACTGGACTTCACTTACTTTCAAATTCTAGGACATTGATCTTTGCTTCCAAAAATAGCCTGCAGCCATACCACTGTGGCATCTGATCCCATCAGATCTTGGAAGGGAAGTGTGGTAGGGCCTGGTTAGTACTTAGATGGGGGACCGCCTGGGAAGACGAGGTACTGTAGGCTTGAGAGAAGGATCCAGCAACCCACTCCCAAAAAACAAGCCATTGAAAATCCTGTGAATGATAGAGAAGCGCTAACAATAGTGTTTCACTTGTTGTAGGTGGGGTTGCTATGAGTCGGACACTGACTTGACAGCACCTAATAAAAACAAAGACATTCTGGGTAGTGGAAGAGTGTAAGTAATGAGAGTTTTATAGTGTATTGTAGTCACTGTAGTTGAAGGAACATATTGACAGTATATCTGGCATGGAGTGACATGGAAATTAGTTCCCTCCTCACCATAAAAGAGAGGCAAACACTTGCTAACCCATGTGAGCTCCCCACCCTACAATCTTATTATTACCCTAGAATAACATCAAAGGATTATTTTGTCTAAGCTTAATGCCCATTTGAATGCTCACTTTTGTGCTTCCATGAGCTACGCACACTGAGTAGATAATAAAATGCTATTTGATTTCAGAGCAATTCATTTCATCTACATTAGAGACAAACAAATAAGCTTTTCTTCATAAATAGAATCTAGAGTTAAAACACACTTTCATTATGAAAACAGGTACAAGAATGCACATTTTCTCCCCTTTTCTTCAAAGAAATCATTCAAAAACAGCAAAAGAAGTGGAAGAGAAAAAAAGTTCACTACAGAAAAAGTTTCTATCTTAAACAGAATTGGAACCAAGGATATATAGAAAAATATTACCATCAAAAGACAAGCAAATGAAAGAGAAGTCTTTGGTGGCGGGGGGGATGGGGGGGAGCGCACAAGAGGGTAAGGGGGAACTTATCTGTATAATGTAAAACAAAATGCATATATGGAAATGTCACAATGAAAGGCATGTCAGAATGAGTCATATTAAGGTGTACATTAAAAATTCCCAATAAAAAATGTTAAAAAAAAAAAAAGAAATGGAAGAGTTAAATTAAGCAAAATCAGAAGTTTTAAGGCTTGGATCACATTCTGTGCAAGGCCTTCCAAAATCTGCAAAGACCCAATCAAAGTCAAGTAGAAGAAGTGTAGACAAGAGGCTATAGAGAGATATCTCAGTGATGAGATTGCCCAGAGGCGGGAACTAGCAAAGTGCCAAACAAATCACATTTCTGTGGCTGTGCAGATAAACTCTTTCTCCAAAAGCAATGAAAAAATGCTGGAAATAGATAGATAGATAGATACACACATATATACACACAAACACACAAATATCTGTGTGTATGTGTATAAATGTATATATACATATACATATATACATGTATATGTGTATGTATGTGTGTACATACACACACGCACGCACACACACACACACACACACACACACACACACACACACACATATATATATATATAATTTTTTAAAAACTCTAACACAGTAGAAACATTTAAGAGCTGAAAATCCAGGAGGGAATTCCCAGGTCAAGTGTTGAACGAAAGCCTGTACCCAGAGGGGTAAGCAGCAATTCAAAGCATCAACCCTTCTACTTTTGCCAGAGTATTTGCCAACATTGCATGTGGGCAATGGCTGAAGGCCCAAATGTTCAATAATATTAGGGTTATGGGGATAAGGGCTATCCCAGAGCCACCCTACCTTAGGAGGGGAGTTTTACAAGAATGCTTTCTATATGTGACAGACATTGTGCTCGCTAATGCAATTTCTCCTTCTTTCTTGTATTCTGGGAATATAAGAGGTTAAAATTCCCAGCCCTTGCATTTAGTAGGATCATTTGAGTAGTTCTGGCCAATTAAAAAAACATATGAGCAGAAATTACATGCATCATTTCTAGGCTTAAGACAGTAAAACCTCTTGTGTAAGTCTCAGTTCTCTTTTCTGTCAGAGTAAGAGATGACTTTCTAGATGATTATCTTAGCCTGTTTTCTACCACTGTAACAGAATACCACAGACTGGATAATTTATAAAGAAAAGAAATTTATTTCTCACACTAAATAAAGACAGGAGAATATGAGGCTGTTAGCTCCAATTATGAAGGTACTGGTATCCAGTAAGGGTCTTCTTGCTGGGCCATAACATGAAAGAGGGCATTACATGGTAAAAAAGAGTGCTTGCTTTAAAACAAAGCCACTCCCAAGATAACTAACCCACTCCCAACATGATGACATTAATCTGTGCATAAGGGTGGGGCCCACATGACACAATCACCTCTAAAAGGTCCCACTCCTCAATCTCATCATAGTGGCAATTACATTTCTTCATGATTTTTGGAGGGGACACTCAAACCAAAGCAATGATGGGGCCTCAATAAGCCTCAGGCCCAAATTTTTACAGCAGCTGTTGTGTGAGCAGGAAGTAAACCTCTACCAGAGGAGCCACTGAGGCCTGGGGGGAGTGTTTGAGATTAAGCCTAGCCTATGCTAACAAACACATCGATAGCAGTGAGTGCTGCTGTAACAAAAATCTAAAGGACAAGGCATGGGCTAAATGCTAAACAAAAGAAAAGAGGAAACTAGAAAGGTCAAATATTTGAGAATCAGAGTAAGAGGGAAGTCAACTACGAACCTAGTGAGACTGGAAAAAGGATGGAGAAGACAGTTCTGTGTGAATTGCTGTGGGCTGGTTTTACCAAGGTATTTTTTAAAAAGAATGAGATGAATCTAGAAAATAAATGGTTGCTTTGCACAAAGAAAGTAAATGAAAATGGGAGATTGCATAAATTCGGGGCCTTGAAATATTTGCTTTTTAAGTTTTTGAACTAAGAAAAAACACATTTAGACTTAATAGAGAAACTTCTGCATAACAATGAGCAAATCCAGGACTTGTGACCTGTGACTAGATGGAATTTGAGTCATTTTCCTTGGGTAAGTAAATGAGCTTAGATTGTACATAGGAAGAAGAGTGAAACCAGTATTTGATGAACTGAATAAAGAACTGTACATTGGACATGGAATTTTCATAAAAATTAAGAAAATATACGTTAGTATATTTGAAAGATGCGCTATATTATCTGGTCACCCATACAATAAGACTTATCGAATGATATCATTAATATCACATGTAAGTAAAATTTTGCTAAAGATCATTCAAGAGTGACTGTAGCAGTGTATAGACAGGGAACTGCCAGAAAATCAAGCCAGATTCAGAAGACGGTATGGTACCTGGGACATCATTGCTGATGTCAGATAGATATTAGCCAAAAGCAGAGAACACCAAAAAGATGTTTATGTTTTATTGATTATACAAAGGCATTTGAATGTATGGATCACAATAAATTATGGATAACATTGTGAAGAATGGGAACACCTGAGCACTTAATTATACTCATGAGGAATCTGTACACAGACAAGGAGGCAGTTGTTCTAACAGAAAAGTAAACATTGCTTGGTTTAAAGTCAAGAAAGATGTGCATTGGGACTGTATCCTTTCACCATACCTCTTCAATCTCTGTGCTGAGAAAATAATTTGACAAACTGGACTTTATGAAGAAGAATCAGGGCCGGGCATGGTTGCGCATGCCTGTAATCCCAGTGGTTCAGGAGGCAGAGGCAGGAGGATTGCAAGTTCGAGACCAAAGGCAGTCTGCACAACTTAGTGAGACCCTGCTTCAAAAGGTAAAAAAATGGGCTGGGAGTGCAACTCAGTGGTCCAGCACTTGTAGGGCATGCAAACGCAAGGCCCTGGGTTCAACCCCTAGTACCACAAAAAAGAAGGAAAAGAAGAAGAAGAAGAAGAAGAAGGAGAAGGAGAAGGAGAAGGAGAAGGAGAAGGAGAAGGAGAAGGAGAAGGGAGGAGGAGGAGGAGGAGGAGAAGAAGGAAGAGGAGAAAGAGGAGAAGGAGAAGCAGCAGCAGCAGCAGCAGCAGCAGGAGGATTGGAGGAAGACTCATTAACAACCTGGAATATGCAGGTGACACAACTCTGCTTGCTGAAAGTGAAGAGGACTTAAAATATTTACTGCTGAAGATCAAACAATACAGCCTTCAGCATGGACAGCACATCAACATCAGCAAAACAAAAATCCTTGTATCTGGGCCAGCTTCACAATAAATAGAGAAAAGATTGAGGTTGTCCAAGATTTTGTTTTACTTGGTTCTATAATCAACAACCATGGAAACAGCAGTGAAGAAATCAAAAGATGCACTGCATCAGGAAAAGCTGTGGCAAAAGATCTCTTTAAAGTATTGCAAAGTAAAAGTATCATATTGAAGATAAAGATGCACCTGACTCATGCTATAGTATTTTCAGTGGCATCATATGGTTTGTGAAAGCTGGACATTGAATAAAGGAGACAGGAGAATTGATGCTTTTGAGTTATGGTGGTAGAGAAGAATATTGAATATACCATGGACTGCCAAAAAATACAACAGATCTGTCCTAGACAAAGTGCAACCAAAGGGCTCCTTGGAAGCTACAATGACTAGACTGCATCTTATATATTTTGGACATGTTATCAGAAGGGACCAGTCCCTGGAGAAGGAGATCATGTTTGGGAGAGTGGCAGGTCAATGAAAAAAAGGAAAACCCTCAACTAAATGAATTGACACAATGACTGCAACAATGGGCTTAACCATAATAAGGATGGTGTGCCTGGCACAGAACTGGGGAATGTTTCATTCCGTTGTACATAGGGTCCCTATGAGTCAGACCTGACTCAACGGCACCTAACAACAACATATTTGAAAACTGTGTTATATTATTTGACCACCATGCAATAACACTAGAAATTAATAACATTTTGAAAAATACTTCTTAAAACTGGAAAGGTTAAACACTTTATCAAACCACCTAAAGATCAATACAAACTTAAATTACTGAACTTCTTGAAAATACAAATGAAAACACCACTTGTAAGAATCCATAGGATAGTGCTAAAGCAGTAGCCAGAAAAAAACCTCAAATCTTTAAGTATTTAACATCATCCGTCCCTAACATTTTTGGCACCAGGGATTGGTTGCATAGAAGACAATTTTCTACAGACTGGATGAGGGGGCATGCTGATCTGACAGGAGGTGGAACTCTGGTGGTAACGGTAATGATGGGGAGTGGCTGTAAATACAGATGTAAATACGGAGGGTACTGATCTATGGCCCAGTGTTTGGGGACTCCTGTTTATATCACTAAAAATGAAATGAGGAAAATAAATAAATGAAACACCAAATTAAAAAACATGGAAAGAGAATAAGCAAACCAGTAGAATTCGGAATGGTAAAGTAACACAAAATAAAAGCAGAATTAAAGGAATTACAAGCAGAAAAGGAGTAGAACCAAGAAATAAATGAGTAAATAAACAAAATAGACAAAATCCTATCTAATAAGTCAATAAAGAGAGTAGGGAGATACAAAACAGAGGGATATAATATCCATATAATAGAATATTATCAAGCAATAAAAAGAAATGATACACTGGTAAATGCTACAATACAGATGAAGCTTAAAAACATTATGGTAAGTCACAAAAAACCATATAGTATATAATTCCAATAATTTCCAGAACAGGCAAATTGATAGGGACAGAAAATAGTGTGGTAGGTAGGGTACAAAAGTTAAGGGTTGGGAGAGGTTTGGAAGGAGAGACTAAAGGAAAAAGAATTTAAATGGGGATAAGAAAATGCTCTCAATTTGATTGGCATAGCTCTGCAACTATACTAAAAACATTGAATTTTATACATTGAGAGAATGGTTTGTATGAGATGTGAATTATATCTTAATAATGTTGTTTAAAAATAAAAGGGTATAGCCATTAAAACAGAAGGAAAAATTCAAAGCCTTAAAGACTCCTTTTCATAATTCTATTCAAATATATTTGGAAAGCTAGATGACATATAGAACATTCTAAGAAAAAAAATTAACAAAATTTCCCCTGGTGGAGACAAAATGTCTACATAGACAATTTCTATGGAAGAAATAGAGGAAGTTGTCAAGCAGCAAATACTTATTCCCAAGACAGTATTAGGCCCGGATGGCTCCATCATGGGAAGACATTCCTAAATGGTGCCTGAATGTCTAACAGGACATTTGACATGCCTTTACCAGCATACAGGGGCAGGAGCTGGAGCTGTAAGGAAGATTTATCGCATTACATTCACCACACCACACTGACCTTGACTAAGCAATCTATATAGACTACATCTTTCTAATAATTCATACAACAACAGGTGGTAGTGTTCTTGTTAGATGCTATCAAGTTGAGTCTGACTCATAGCAACCCTATGCCCAGTAGGACGAAACAGTATCCAACACTGTGCCATGCACACCATCTTTTTATGTTTGAGCCATTGTTGTAGCCACTGTGTTTTTCTCATTTTGAGTCATGCCACATTAGCAAAAGGAGGTCTCAGGGGCTTTACTCCATTCCCATCATTAAGGTTTTCTCTACTCGGAGGAGGCAACTCTTCCCCAGGTGTCTTCTGAATGCCTTTCAGCCTGGCGGGGGGGCTCATTTTCCAGGATTATATTTAACAATGCTTCTGTTCTATTCATAGGGTTCTCAATGGCTAATTGTTCTGGGAGTGGGCTGCCAGTTCCTTCTCCCTAATTGGTCTTAGTCTGGAAGCTCAGCTGAAACCTGTCCACTATGAGTGGCCCTGCTGGTATATGAAATACTGGTGGCATAGCTTTCAGCAATCACAGCAACATACAAGCACCCATAACATAAGCTGACAGACGTGGGGGTAACAACAGCCTTTCCAAATTACTTACATTTATTATAGGATTATTTAACATACAAAGAAAAATCCCAATTTTAAAAAACAAGCAATCTATAAACTACATCTTTCCAATAATTCCACACAGCACACTTTTTTTCAAAGTCTTGGTAGGAGGTCATGACATCTTAACCTCTACATGCTCTACTGGCATGTATCCCTGTAAGGAGAGTAGGGGGCACCGAGCCCTGAAAGGTTGGGATTCTTATACAATAACGAAGGGGGAATTCTCTTGCAGTAATTCATTCCTTGAATAAATTATTGGATTTATTAGGGACGTTGCTGTTCTCTTATTGTCAATGACCCTGTGAGAACTGGTTAACCTTAATGTGCTGACTCCAGATGCATGCTAGCTCTGCTGTTTCCACCCATCTGGCTGTAGGTTTATGGATAAGTAAACCAGGCAACATATAGACAGATAGATCCTGTTAAGATGGTATGGCCACCCCTAGGACTGAGAGTCACAATTCTTACAATCACATACTCTATATCTCCAGACACCAGTCATAATGAGAAAAAAAAATGCCCACACATATTTCCAAAGACTCTTGGGGGAAGGTGTAGTACAGTCCTCAGTTGGAAACTAACACAACATACTTTAGTTCTCCTGTAGATCCTAGGGACAGGATGAACCTTCTCTAGGAAATTTTATCCAGTCCAACAGGCCCAAGTTAAATGCCCCTTCTGGATGCTCCCAAGACACCCCACTTGCCCCTAATCATAGCATGTTTCACAGTGCATTGTAATCATTTGGTTAGCCCTCCCCACTCCTGTCTCACTTATAATCTCTGATGTCTGAAAGACAGGTATGATGGTCACTGTGAAATCCATGACCTTGCAAACTAGAGTACCTTTGATGTACATAGCAATGGTACAAGTGTGTGTGTGTGTGTGTGTGTGTGTGAGAGAGAGAGAGAGAGAGAGAGAGAGAGAGAGTGTTGCTTGGGATCCAACCCAGGGCTTCACACAAGCTAGGCAAGTATTCTACCACTAAGCTATACCTCCAGCCTCCAGTAAGTTGATTATTAATAAATGCTATTTACAGAAGGGGGTGGGATTTAGCTCAGTTGGTAGAGCACTGCGCTGCAGTCTCTGAGGTCCCAAGTTCAATTCCCAGCACTGCAAAAATGGGAGAAGGACCTGGCAATCCATTCCCAAGGCAATCCCGAAACAGTCAGCCATTGAAAACCCTATGAGGGTCGCTATGAGTCGGATACCGATTCGATGGCACCTAACAACAACAACATTTACAGAAGAGCTCTTCATCTAGGAAAAGATAATGGGTGGGGGTCCTTAATTATTTAAAAAAAAAAAAACTCAGTCAATGCTTCTGACTGAGCAATTCAGAGCTTTTCTAAATGTTTAAAAATTCTTGGGGATTTATGTTTGTTTGTTTGTTTGTTTTATACAGTATATTGTTATGTAGCCCAGGAGGCCCTTGAACTCGAGATCCTCCTGTTTCAGAGTACTGGGATTACAGGCATGTGCCACCACAGCTGGCTTGTGTTTAAAAAATTGCTATGAGTTATTCATTTTTACATTTTAATTTCAAAATACTCTTCCTATCACTTTCTTTTTTCTTTCTTTCTTTCTTTTTTTTTTTTTTTTGCAGTGCTAGGGGTTGAACCCAGGGCCTCGCACTTGCATGCTCTACAAGTGCTGGACCACTGAGCTGCACCCCCAGCCTATTTCTTTTTACTTTTTCTGAGACAGGGTCTCGCTAAGTTACACAGACTACCTCTGGTCTCAAACTTGTCATCCTCCTGCCTCTGCCTCCCGAGCCGCTTGGATTACAGGTGTGCGCCACTGTGCCTGGCCTCTTCCTATCACTTTCTACAAAAGGAGACTAAATTGCTTGCAATAAAACTTATTTAGTAATAAATAAATGACATTATATTAATTCTTCCATTTAATTGAACCTGGAACAATCTGATTAGTAATCCAATATCATACCAAAGAAACATATTTCTGACAATTAATTATCTTTATTAATACATCAAATCTTAGTTAAATCAAAGTAAATAAAATATAGTGTGACTAATACCAATTAAAATTTAATTATATTTTAAAATGAAATAAAGGAAACAGCAATAAAAGATTAGTGTCTATCAAAAACAATAACACAGTTTTCCAATTTATTCATAACTTTTTCAAAGCACTACAAAAATATGCTCACCTAATCTGTACACAAGGTTTCTTTTCTCTGTTCAATACACCTAAGGTCAATTTGTTTTTTTTTTTAACGTGAACTGAGTAGGTTTAGGTTAGCAAGGGAGAGGGAGCTTAAAGTGAAAATAGCATCAAATGTAGGAAATCTTTAATATATTAATGTGTTATTTTCCAAACTTTTGCTGTAAAACTGGGTGCTTGGAATTTGGAAATCCCTCTTCTGTATAGTAGTTAATCCTAGGATCACCAGCCCAGCATGTCTTCTTTCTCCTGGGTATGACTCCATGGGAATTGGAGAGGCACCATGTTTCCCTTTGATTTTGCCAAGCCAGATGATCCCAAACAGATACTTGTCCCAGGGGCAGACATCTGAGCTGGAATGTTTAAATTTGGAGCTGAAAATATCTTAAATCCAAGCTTTCTTTGTGGTATTGAGATGTAAGTTATAAATTTCACCTGCAACAGTCATATTTCCCATAGTCTTCCTTGATAAGATGAAGCAAGCATATAAAGGTGAGGAGAAAAGGAAAGGAAGTAAGAACTGATAGTATCTCTTGTCCCAGTTGTTCCTAAGGTCCAGCTTATCCTCCGTCCTTCTTATCCTGTAACCAACAATCCATGAGTTAACCCATTCTTTTTGCTTAGGCTAATGCAAGCTCTCTGTCATTTGCAACCAAAAGAGTTCTGACCAGTATACACAGAAAAAGGTATCAATGGTGGTGGACTCCCAGAGAAACTCAGAGAAGTTTATTTAATAGTAGTTTAGGGCTGTAAGAAAATCTTGAATCTTGAGCTTGGGTGTCTGGGTGTCCATAGCCTGAACCTCTCCTTATCAAAATGTCATTAAGCTCCACATTCTCCACACCTCCTTCCTCTACTCGAATACACTTTCCTAGAAAAACATCATCATTAAGATTAAAAAAAAAAAAAAAAAAAGGAAAGTTTGGTGACAAAGCACTTGAAACTATCTGAAAAACTATAGCAACATTATGATGAGGAAAGGGCTCTGATGTCTCCCATAGCCCATCTAGGAGATTGTTTTAAGGGTAAGGAGGTGGCTGGAGGCAAAGTCCCTTGTATACAGCAATGATCTTTCCTATTCCAAGTGTGTCCACATGGAGAAATGCTTCATCTCTGCCTTCCAAGGGTTGATCTTTGTGTTAGTTTGTTCTTATTGTTTTTGTTGTTGTTGTTGTTGTTGTTGCAGCTGCTGCTGCTGCCACTGTTATGACAGAATGCCTGATATAAGCAACTCAAGGAGAGGAGTTATTTACTTTGCTCACAATTTCAGAGGGTTGAGTCCATCATTGCTTGGTCCCATGTGCCTGGGCAGAACATCCTGGCAGTGGGCGCATGAAGAAGAGGAGCTCTCTTACCTTGTCACACACAGGAAGTGGAGAAAGAAACAAGAAGGGTCCAGGAACAAGATACCCCTAGTGACCTACTTCCTCCAGCTAACTCCCACCTCCAAAATTTCCAGAACTTCCCAAAATAGCAGCACCAGCTAGGGATCAAACATTAAAATCATGAGCCTGAGGGGGACATTTCATATTCAAACCATAACAGTCTTGCACACAAAACTTACATTTTTTTAAGTGCCAGTTGAACAAACCTTTACACAAAGTCATGGCACCACAATTCTATAGCCATTGGCTTTCTTGGTTTTTTTCCTTTCTTTCTTTCTTTTCTTTTCTTTTTCTTTTTATCTTTTTTTTTTTTTCTGCAGTACTTGATGATTGAACCCAGTGCCTCACACATACTTTGCAAGTACTCCAACTACTGAGCTGCACCATCAGCCCATTTGCATTTTTTTAATTTTGAGTCAGGATCTCACAAACTTATGCAGGCTGCCTCTGGCCTCAAAGTTGCCATTCTCTTGCCTCTGCTTCTGCAATCCCTGGGATTATAGGCATGCACCACCATGCCCAGATGTAACTAGTTTTCTTAAAAAGCATTTGATGGGAATTTCATAAAAGAAAACAACATTGCAAAAAATGTAGTCAGGAGAAAAGGAGGCTAGACCTCCTGAATTTTATCTTAAAAATAGGAAATAAAATGCTTTCATCAAAAAAACTACTCCATTCAGAAGCATTTGTGGGTAATGTGCGTATATTGAAGAAAAAAAGTAAGACTAGTTTAAAAATAACTGTGGCGTAGGAGCTACCATTATAGAACACAGACAAGAATGAAAGAGTGGTTAAGCCAAATAAATGTGCATAGCATCATCCTTTTTACCCAATATAAACTAGCAATTAAAAAGATATTTTTAAAAAACTCAAACCATTTAGAGTGAGTCAGGCTCTGAAAGAGATGAAGTATTGTGTCTACATTTGGATCATTTAGAGAATGTTTGCTTCTGGGAGAAAGCTATAGAAAATAATATCAGTTTTTTAAAAGCAATTTTACTTTATTCTTACTATGAAAACAATACATATTTTTTTGGAACATGTAGAAGAAATAAAAAGACAAATTATATTCCACCACCTAGTAATAAATATTTTGTGTTATGTGGTAAATATCTTATCAATCCACATAGGCACATATTTTTAACCAAAGAAAGGCTCCAAAATGTGCCTATTTTAAAACTTACTTGTAAGAAGATTATATTTCCAATATTAATGTTTATACTTTGTTGAACTCCCTTTAAAATAACCTTTGCTGGAATAAATTCTGAGGATTCCACATTTCCCTTGGGAAGAATTAGGGTTGTTGCACTAGAGATATGAAGAACAATAAAGCATTGTTGATTAGCTTCTGATGGAAAGAAATGAAATTTTGAGTCCTAAGTAAAATATTTTTCTTAAAAGTCAGACATTGTTAAGAAGTAAAAGGTTTTCCAAGTTCCTTTAGCTTCTACCAATAGCAGGAACGGGAAGTTCTCAAGTATATCCCATATAGGGAGACTAATAATTTATCTTTCAAAGACAGGCTCTACAGAAAGTGAAAGAGGGGATTTTGATATGTCTCAGGCCAAAAGAAATAAACTGTCCCAGGCAAACCAGAGCCCATTCTCTCCACAGGGCACTTAGATGGAAACTGAGTTGATTGTCAATAAGCCACTACAGAACACCACATTGAGGGATGAGATGCCCTACCATAGTGGTCTTGGGGTGACTAGTCTTAAGTCTGGGGTTGGAGGAAGATGAGCCTGATCCAGAGATCTGCAGGACCAGCCATTGCCAAGGCAGAGTCAAATCTAGCCAGAGACACCAGGTCTTCAATAAAACAACAAAATAGCCACAAATTCACCCGGAGCAAGCAAAGCAGTAGGACTATGGTGAGCAAGGACAAGGATACATAGATCTGGAGACCTCATTCTCCCACCACCAAATGTCATAAAACTTCAGTTCTTCACATATACACAGATGGTATTGGGGAAGGAGAATGTGGAGGAGGAAGGACTCAGAAAGAGTGAGTACTGTTCTGAAGGGACCATTTTAAACTAAAACAAGTTGTTTACACTAAAAGATAGGCTGGGCACAGTGTTGCACACCTGAAATCCCAGCAACTCAGGAGGCAGAGGCAGGAGGATCACAAGTTCAAGACCAGAGACAGCCTGCACAATTTAGCAAGACCATGTCTCAAGATAAAAAGAATTAAAAGGGGGTTAGAGGTGCAGTGCAATGTTAGAGCACTTGCAAAGTATGTGTGAGGGCCCTGGATTCAGCCCCCTAGTACCAACGCTACAAGCAGAAGGATTTAGAAGATCAAGCAGAAGGATTTAGAAGACCAAAATGTCAATGCAGACTGAGCTCAGAAAGTGTCAGAAAAAAATGAGGACCCTATTGAGGTCTGAGCTAGAAAAATTTGTGTTACATCTTAACAAAGAGCCTCTCTGCATTCTGTCAATGTCCTAAAGATTGGAGGAGGCTGAGTTCAAAAGTAATGGACTCATTAACTTGGAGAAGAAAATATTATGAGCATGGAAAACTATAAGGGGTGTGGCATGATTATTGCTTGTTGCTTTTAGCTAGATTTATAATGAAAAATAGAGAAAAAGGCAGAACAAAAAGATCCAAAAAATGTGCAGTTTAAAGATGATAAAAGCTGCAGCTTGTCGAAAGTCACTGTGGACAAGGCTGGTTTGGGAAAAGAGCTCACAGTTGTCAAAAAGATACATCACCATAAAGGGAAGCCTTGAATTTTCCACTAGCACAATAAAACTCCTCTGGGAGCAAAACAAGAGTCAGCCAGGCCCCTCCTATTTGAAGGTCCCAGGGTGTGAAGCAGCAAACCCATTTAAAGGAATTTCATTTAAGAAGATAATGTCTGAAAACTGAACACCACCCAGACACACTCCTGAAAAGAGGCCACCCAGGGAAGTGATTTCTCCATTCAAGCATGCTGAATGGAGGTCAACTGCAGTCATGGTTCAAAAGGCCTCAGCTATTGCTTGAGCTAGCAGCAACCCTTGACGCCATCCACATGGTACTGGTTTTGCAGATATAAAGAATACAAAGGTTAAGGGACTATGGAGGCTGCCACCAAAGTTCCAGAAGATAGCCTAGGAGGCTAGATAATCTATACCAGCGTCAGATACCCTGCATGGAGCCTTTGAAGGGAGATGCGTAAAGCTTTGAGGGTGGAGCCTAACCAGCAATAGAGACCTCAGGATGGTGAACATGCCAGCAACATGAAATGTCTGCCTAGGAAAGCTGCCATCAATGGGTGGAGCAAGCCCAAGAAGCCCATGGGGGCAATGCTGCCCAACCCTGCTCAAACACAGAAGGAGCCAGATGCCACATGACATCATGTGCACCAGATGCTAGATATAGAGCCATAGGATTGTTTGTCTGAGGGATATTGGTCTTGCTATAGACTGATCTTTCATTTATTTGCCCCTGTTCCTCCATTTTGGAATGGGAATACTTACTTTGTGCCATTATATATTAGAAGTGTATAACTTATTTTTTGTTTTTCAGTGGTCCACAGCTAAGATTATCTTGAGTCTCAGTGAAGATTTTGGACTTGGTTTTTGAACACAATTGAGACTGTTGAGACTTTAAGGACTCTTGATGTTGTACTAAATGCATTTTGCATTATGAGATGGACATGATTGTTGGGGACCAAGGGCAGAGTGTCATGGTTTGGACCTACAATGTCCCCCAAAGGTCATCTGTTTTAACATTTGGTCCCAGACAATGGTGTTGTTTGTGGAAGCTATGGACCTTTGGGAGGCAAGATCTAGCTTTGTGGAAGCAGTCATTAGGGGTGGGCATTTGGAGATGTTTACCTGCAGCCCCAATTCTGGTAGCTCTCTCTCTGCTGCTTCTGATCATCCATGACATGAGATTCTCTTCTGCAGTGCCCACCACCTGCCACTGCCATGCCTACCCTGCCTCGATGGACAGAAATCCTCTAACTGTGAGGTCCCAATCAATCCCTACAGGTATACATTTATTTTGGCTGGTTTGTCACCAGGTCATACCAGCTGACTAATACAATTAGGATCATGGCTATGAAAATCAACTCTTTTTTATTATGGATTTGTGCTATACTGTAGTCTTTTACTCCAGGTCCTTATCAAAAAATACATAATATAGAGCTCTAGCATACAGTGCCTGCAGCTGTAGCCCTGTGGCATCCAATCCCATCAGCTCTCAGAAGCTAAGCATGGTCAGGCCTGGTTAGTACCTGGATGGAAGGCCACCTGGGAACACCAGAAGCTGTAGGCTTGGGAGAAGGACATGGCAAACCCCTCCCAAAAATCAATCTGCCTTTGAAAACCCTATGCACAGCAGAGAAGCACTGACAATAGTGTTTCCCCTGTTGTACAGAGGGTCGCTATGAGTCGGATACCGACTTGACGGCACCTAACACAACAACAAGCATACAGTAGGAGCCTGCAGCTGTAGCACTGTGGTGTCCAATCCCATCTGATCTCAGAAGGTAAGCAGGGTCAGGCCTCGTTAGTACTTGGATGGGAGACCACCTGGGAACATTGGGTGCTATAGGCTTGGGAGAAGGACCCAGCAATCCACTCCCAAGAATCAATCTGCCATTGAAAATCCTATGAATAGCAGAGAAGCACTCACAATATTGTTTTGCCTGTTGTATGTAAGGTGGCTATAAGTTGGACACTGACTTGATGGCACCTAACAACAACAACAACAGCAGCAGCATACAGGGCCTTTTGGGTTTCTGTCTGTATTCTTTCTACCTGCTCATTTGTTCATTTATTTGTTAAACACTAATTGAACACTCACTATATTCTTATATTTTGTCCCAAATCTTGCCCTTTCACTTTCTATTATTGACCAAAAAGCTCTTCTAAAGCCTCTTTTCTCCAGTTAAAATTATATGCTGTGTGCACGGAAACCATATAATGAAACTTATTTCAAATGTGCACAAAATTAGAGTTTTTTGATTGAGGGCCTGAGTCTATGTTAAAGGTTGGAGGTTTGATAGAAGGGGAAACCCTTATGAATTTCACTAAAGCTACAGGCTTCAGCACATGTTAGTAAGGGCTTTATGTTTTTCTTTGCCTTTTTATTCTAGTTCTTGAGTATGTGCTGAAGATGTAGGGAGATGGAACAGCTGGCTGAAGATCTATGTAACTATAGTTTGGCCCTCAGTGATTTGACAGACTCTAAATACTTCCAAGAAAATCATTGATTAAACACAAGAAGAATGAGATAGCAAATTAGAAAATTCAGACACTGTTCCACTTAGGTATACTAATGATGCCCTGGTGCCTTGGAACTGGGTTGTCTACTGAATGTGGAGTACTTTAAATACATAAGAATTTCTGTTCAAATAGCACGGGATGGTAAAAGTCTGAAGAGTTTTACAGAAATACTAGTATTTTCTTTAACTCTAATGTATTATCCATGCCCAAATGATTTTTTGTAGAAATCTAAGGCAATAAGCTTCCCTAACCCACAATTTTGGGAGAAGGACCTGGCAACCCCCTCCCAAAAATCAATGTGCCATTGAAAACCCTATGCACAGCAGAGAAGCACTGACAATAGTGTTTCCCATTGTACAGAGGGTCACTATGAGTCGGATACCGACTCGACGGCACCTAACAACAACAACAACAAACCCACAATTATGAACACATTTGATTTTTCTTCTCTTTTTTCCTTTCTCTATTTTCTTTCTATTATAGGGTATGGGGTTTGTTGTTGTTGTTGTTAGGTGCCGGTCGAGTCGGTATCCGACTCATAGCGACCCTCTGTACAACTGGAGAAACACTATTGTCAGTGCTTCTCTGCTGTTCATAGGGTTTTCAATGGCAAATTGATTTTTGGGAGGGGGTTGCCAGGTCCTTCTCCCAAGCCTACAGCTTCTGGTGTTCCCAGGTGGTCTCCCATCCAGGTACTAACCCGGCCCGACCCTGCTTAGCTTCCGAGATCTGACGGGATCGGATGCCACAGGGGTATGGGGTGGGAGAAGTAAAACATCCAAAGTCTTTAATTTGAGGCTTAGGCAGGAAAGAAAAGTAGTTGAAATTACAAATACATAAAATTAACCTGAGTCCTTAAAACTATGTGTCGCCATGGTGACCAGAGCAGAAACTCTCTCCATAGAGAGCCAAATGAATTTTCTTTTTTTTGCTTTAAAATATTATCACTTGTTACCAGATGTCAATTTGGCCAAGGAAAATATGAGAATAAATGAATGAATGAATATAATAATTAGCCTCACATGAGAGAATTTATTAAGGGCAAGTCTAAATTGTTCTCATTATTCCAATGAGTGAGAAAATATCCCAAGAGATAATTTTCCCTCAACTCAGAATTTCTGATGATATGGTTCCATAAATGCTATAGGAATGGGTAAGGAAAGATGATTTCTAGAAAAGGTACTTGTGACTCAAGCATGCATGTGTACACAGGGTGTATGGTTCTATCTAGTTACCACTCCAGCTGCAAGGAAGCAAGAGCTCTTTGACAATGTCCTATCCCAGTACGGGGCTGTGATTTAGCTCAGTTGGTAGAGCGCTGCTCTGCAGTCTCTGAGGCTCTGAGTTCGATTCCCAGCACCACAAAAATGGGAGAAGGACCTGGCAATCCACTCCCAAGGCGATCCCGAAACTGTCAGCCATTGAAAACCCTATGAGGGTCGCTATGAGTCGGATACCGACTCCATGGCACCTAACAACAACAACAATCCCAGTAACAGACCAGAGATATCCTTTAACAACCATCCTGGTTTTATCACTTTATCATGCCTATCACACACAACAGTTGAAATGAGGTCAAACAGATTTCTATTACACTCGAGGTAAAGAGAAAAAGGGGAAATCCAAACATTTAAACTATATAATCAGAAATAAATCAGAATTTCTCCCACTTAAAGATTGCATTTGTACCTATGTTGTTGTTGTTAGGTGCCATCGAGTCGGTATCCGACTCATAGCGACCCTCATAGGGTTTTCAATGGCTGACTGTTTCAGGATTGCCTTGGGAGTGGATTGCCAGGCCCTTATCCCATTTTTGTGGTGCTGGGAATTGAACTGGGGACCTCAGAGATTGCAGCACAGTGCTCTACCAACTGAGCTAAATCCCAGCCCCCTTGTACCTATAGGTGCAGTCATTTCATTGATCAATACTCAGAGAGGCTATCCAAATGGTATATTACATATATTATATACTCATCAATTAAATATCACTAATAAAAGGTATTAAAAGTTAATAAAAGTTTTAATATATCATACAATAAGTCAAAAGAAAGCTAACAATTATGACCAAAATGCATAAAGACAAAATGGTCATTGACATTATTCATTTAGAAGTTTATACACTGAATTTTATGCAGCTTTTTAAGCACAGATCTTGGTAATTATTTGAATGGGGAAGGAATACAAGGATGCAGGCAATACAACTACCTTCAGAAAATGCTAGTGTTTCTAATTTTTAGTTGAGTTTCATTATTGCATGTTCTATAAAGTTGCCACAAACACTCAATTGATGAATACTAAAGGATTTCTCCCAAAGGAAACAAAGTTATGTGTAATTCCATTTAAGAAAATTCTATTTCATACATATTGTTGATTCACATTGAATTACTTCAAACAGCACTATACATCATATCTAAATAAAATTATCTAATGCACAGGTTTTCTCCATAAGGTATGACACAGCCTTCTCGTGCTTGGGTACACAAGGCAGCATCTCAGCACAATGCACGGAGACCATTTTAACAGAGTATCACCAACAATAAGCCAAAAAATGCAAAAAAAAAAAAAAAAAAAAAGATGTAGCATCAGATAGACTATGACAAGGCAACATGTTTGTAATGTGAGGCATGAAACAAGAAGGCAGAGTGTTGCTTTGTTTGACCTCAGTTGAGAACATGCATGTGAGGGAAAAATATTTTTGCCCTTTTTTTGCCTCTCTGTTGTTGTTGTTGTTGTTAGGTGCCATCGAGTCAGTATCCGACTTATAGCGACCCTCATAGGGTTTTCAATGGCTGACTGCTTCGGGATTGCATTGGAAGTGGATTGCCAGGCCCTTCTCCCATTTTTGCGGTGCTAGGAATTGAACTCGGGGCCTCAGAGACTGCAGTGCAGAGCTCTACCAACTGAACTAAATCCCAGCCCTTGCCTCTCTGTACATGTCTATAAATGACCATGAAAACGGCCCAAGTACTGATTTTGAGTTACAAATAAGTTTTAGGAAGTGGGTGTGTATACACATATTGAATACATAAATAATGAAGATTAACTATATTTGCCAGCTAAAAGGAACTCCTTCTATTTCCTGTGGTGCTGCTTCTTACTATTGCACTGCACCTAACTGTTATTTTTGTCCACCCATGGTGCTCTTCTTCTTCCTTCAAAATCCTTCAATCTCCTTTCCAGGCAAACACACACACACACACACACACACACACACACACACACACACATACACACGCACGCACACCAGGCCTATGAAATCTCTTGAGAATAACCATGTCTTAATACATACAAGTACTTTATTTTTATTTTATTTTGTTTTTATTTGTTTATTTATTTATTTATTTGGGGGTACTGGAGATTGAACCCAGGGCCTTGCGCTTGCAAGTGCTATACCACTAAGCTGCACCCCAGCTCATTTTTTAAGTTTTTTTGAGACAAGGTCTCACTAAATTATGCAGACTGCCTCTGGTCTCGAACTTGTGATCCTCCTGCCTCTGCCTCCCGAGTCACTGGGATTAAAGGTGTGCACCACCACACTTGGCTCAAGTAATTTATTAATACATATAAAAAGCCTTTACTGGGCTTATTATGGGTCAGGCTTTACATTAAAGGGTGCTGTACATACTATGCCTCATTGAATCTTACAACAATCCAATCACCACCATTTGATAATTGAAGAAACAGAGGCCTAGAGAAGTCAGAGCACTTGTCACATCACATAATAGCAGAGCTGTTATTCAAACCTAGAGCGCAAGCTTTGACCATTATGTTATAGTATTAGCTGTCATACATCATTGAGAACTTATTCTGTTCTAGGCATGATGATGAGTGCTTTACACAAATTATCTCATGGATAATGTCTGTGTTCCTATCTCTGTGTCCTCAACTTGTGGCAAAATGCATGACATATAAATGTTTGCTGGGATGAATTTAACACTTCTTGCTCCAAACTCTTCCTTCTAAAACCAACAAGAGGAGGACTCTCTACATTTTCAGCAGCAGCTGGAATGACTCATGTTGCTCCCCTGCCATTCTCCCTTCACTAGGATCCTCACCTCTTTCACATTTATGTTCTTCTGTGGCTCTGTTATTGATGTCTTTGATGTTCACAAGACAACTTTTCAAAGCAATGGTAGTGCAAAAGAAAGCAGAAGCAATGTCTCTTTGCACTGTAGTCATAATTCCCAGTAGTATTTATCTGACCTGAATCCTTATGGAGTAATAGAACCACAGAACAGCTAACTGCTTTGCTGATGCCAAGCCCTATATGAAGCTAAAAGAAGGATATGAGTCTGTTTCTCAGTGTAGCTTGGATTCTAAATCTAGGTGACCTCTCACACTGAATTCAAAGTAGGCTGAGAGTCAGTTTTAGAGATGAGAAATAAAAGTAGGAGAGTGAGCTGGGGGGAAAGTGGGGAGTAGGCAGGCTTTAGGAAGTTTGCAAAACAGAAACCTCAGGTGCCACATACATTTACACGAATGAATAGGAGTAAGCCAGGCTAGAGTCAAAATCATTTATCTCCTTTCCAAGGGAAAAGCATAAAGGAGACAACATTTGTAATTTCTTTATATTTCTCTCTTTCTGTCCACTTCTCCAAAATATTTCCAAATACTCCAAAAGTGATTATTTTTCACAGTATAGCCAGGAAAGTTGACTCCAAACAAAGGTTCCACTTTTCTCCCATTTACATTGTGGTGCTGCTATTGGTCACTATAATATCTAATCAAAGAAGAGAATCTTTGAGTGAATTTTAAGCATAATGCCTGAAGCACAGGAATTTAACCATTTCCTGAGGTCAGGCCAGAGCTGCATTTGAAGTTCCTAGGGGAGAACAAGTCCGTGCTCCAAGGGAGGCTGGTGTTCACCCTTTGTACATTCATAATTCCCAGGGGAAGAAAATCCTGCTCACCAGGCTTTTCAGTATTCTAGGAGAATACAAAACCTTGAATTTTTTATGTGAATCTCCTCCTTTTAAATCCGCCCTCCTCTGCAGTACTGTTCTGTCTCTGCTACTCTTCTTTCCTCTGTCCCATCCCTTCCCCACTCCTCCCCAGTGCTCAGGAACCCTGGGTAGCTGGCTCACCAGGAAGACACCAATACAGGCTTGGAGTATTTCTTGTGATGGGAGCGGAGGGTCAGGGAGCCCTTGCGCTCCAGCAAGTCCATAGGTCCGATCTCATACCAGTATTGCTTATTGCTGCTCCAGTTCTGGCATGAGCTATCAAGGCTCTCCATGGCCGCGCTGGAGATGAGCGCGGATTTCAAAGGATTTATCCTTCTGTTCCCTGGCCTGCGCAAAGGCACCAAAATTCGGCGTCTCTCATCTCCTAAGCAACCTGGGGCGGGGTCAATGGAGAGGGCGGAGTCAATGGAAGGGCGGATTCCTCCGACCTGACAACCCAGTTCTCTTAATATAGTCACCAAAAAGAAACTACATTTCCCAGAACACAACGAGGGTAGTGATTGGGCTGCACAGATGTTAGGAGGAAGACTGTATGCTGGGATCTGTAGTTTCGCGGGTCCGCCAGTCTGCTCCTGAGAGTTGGCGGGCAGAGTTAAGGAGGTGGGTGAGTGGATAGGGGAGGTGGGGGAGTGGGTGGGGGCGGTGGCTCAGTCAAGGTCCTGAGCTCTAAGTTGTCTGTTCCGATTATCCTTGCAGAGGTTCTTTTTGCCATCTGTCAGCTGATGCCACACCTACGAAGTTATTTAAGTTTGAGTAAAAGGGAGCAAAAGAGCGCTCCTCAAACCCTGCAATATGTCATTGTTATGTAGCTTCCCAACCTGAAAAAGAGGAAACTCAACTCAATAAATCACCTAAAAATTTGAGGCTCAAAAAGCCTCAATTCCGGTTTCAGCTGCTCTCTCAGCCTTTCTGAGAACTAGTATCTTCCTCTGAAAAGCAAGAGTGGGGGATGGAATTGTGAAGTGGGGTGGACACAATCTCAGGCCTTTCGGGCTATGAAGCCCAGATTCTATCTGTAGGTACTCACTTCTTCTCCCTACTCTCTGCATTCAGCTTCCTGAGTCTCCCCAAGTCCTCATCATTGTAACTTTCAATATTTTGTGACAGTACAAATTCATCATGTTATTGTTATGTGTTATATGCGGTATAAGATTTCAAAAAAGTATGGCATTGTATTTAGCATGACATTGGATAGCTGTGTAGTAAAATGAAAGGTGCTTATTTCAGATTTTTTTTTTCCAGGAAAAAAATAACACATCGAAATTCTGTCCAACCTTAACTGAGCACCTGAAGGGCATTAGAGGACGTATTGCCATCATTTTACCCACTAGAGTACTTAGTATATGGCATCTTTTCAGAGTGACGAATGAACGAATGAATATTATGCTTGACTACGTCAGATTTACCTATGCTTACATAAATTCCCGAAGTGTCCTGCCTTAAGAAGAGCACATGGAGCCAGGCGCGATGGCTTACACTTGCAACCCTGTGGACTCGAGAGTCCAAGGAAAGAGGATCGCAAGTTTGAGACCAGAGGCAGTCTGCATTAATTTAGTGAGAACCTGTCTTAAAATCAAAAAGTAAAAAAATGGACTGAGGGTGCAGCTCAATGGTACAGCACTTGCAAAGCATCCAAGCCGGAGGCCCTGGGTCCAAACCCCTCACTATGGAAGAAACAAATAAACAAAAGTAAATGGCCAGGCATGGGGGATACATGCCTGTAACCCTAGCACTGGAGACCGAGGTAGAAGGACTGTTAACTGAAGGCCAGCCTGGGCTACATAGGGAGACCATGTCTCAAGAATAAAGTAAATCATGAATTAATTTAATTTAATTTAACTTAACTCAGGCTTAAAAAGCATATCAACCAATCACAACATGTGGAACTTATTTGATTCTTGATTTAAGCATGCAATCTGAAAAAGTTAAAAATTTCAAAATGTGTGAAGCAATTAAAAAGGTCACATGTGTACAAAAACTCAAACCTAAGAACAAATTAAGATAATTCACATTAAAAATGAGACTAATTACAAAGGTTTTATTACTATACTTCTATAAATAGTGAGGCTCATCTGGATCAGATTGCAAAAATCTGATTATATACAATTACCTAGTATTTTTCTGTGGCTTATGGTGCATCGTGTGGGTTATGTGTGGTTCACTAAGTTCCCTACTTACTGACAGCAACAGTTAAACCTGCAGCTGTACCACTGTGGTAAATGATCCCATCAGATCTTGGAAGCTAAGCAGGGTTGAGCCTGGTTAGTATTTGGATGAGAGACTACCTGGGAACAGCAGGCTCTGTAGGTTTGGGAGAAGGACCCAGCAACCCCTGCCCAAAAAACAATCAGCCATTGAAAACCCTATGAATAGCAGAGAAGCACTGACAATACTGTTTTGCCTGTTGTACTTAGGGCCACTATGAGTCAGGCACTGACTCAACGGCACCTAACAACAAGTTCAGATACATTTCACTCTCTCAGTGTAAACCAATACTTTCTTTGCAAATTTTGGTTTCTTGATTTCCCTCTCAATAAAATAGGAAAGAACAGCAGTTATCATAGAAGATCCTTGAAATAATTATATAAGATAATAAATACATGGAAAGCAGGTAGAATAGTGCCTAATAGCCATCCCTCAGTTAAATTTCAACCACTGCTGCTGTTATTATTACATGCTAACTTTGCCTTTATCATTTGGAAAACTACCCTTAAATATGTCACCTGTGTGTAGTCTCCTAAGTATACTAGCTGTTTTTCAAGCTGTATCTGTCTATGAGGTCTTTTTAATGAATATATTTTTATTATGTTTTTCTCTTCCCTTTTGCCCCAGGATGTCTCACAAAAGAGTCAAATATGTCCCTTGTAAAAACTGAAGGTAAAATAATGCTAGTTCTGTGAATTGCCATGCATGCAAATCCATAAAATGTCATAATTGATAGAAAGGAGCTCAGAGAGAAGATTTTAAAGTATATTTTAACATGAGATTTAATAGTCCAGATCAGAAAAATGTTGACAGAGTATTTGGATATGTTATCAGTGATAACAGGATGGCTTTGGATTCACACAGAATCTTTTTGAGATTATAAATAAGCTTTATGCTTTATAAATGTGAAATCACTGATCCTCAACACACTTGAGTTATTCCTGTTTTCCTCAAATTTCATCAAATCAATGAAATGTAGTGCTTAAAGCAATCCCTTCTATTTACACCAGTCCCTTTTTATTCTAATATCCTTGGAGTAAGAAAATTAGAGCCCAGATGAATGAAACAGAACTTTTTGTAGGATAAATGCAGGCAGAACTACTTGAGAAGTGGAAATATATCATCTGAGCCTACTCTAAATTTTATTGATTGATTACAATGCCAGAGATAAACCCAGGGCCTCCTAGGCAAGCCCTCTACCACTGAGTTATATTCTTAGCCCTAAATTTTTTATTAGCCTAAATTTTTTATTACCAGATTCATGAAAAGTATGCCAAGAAGAACTAAGCAGGACAGAAAACTTCAACAAAAATCAACTAGATGTCAATGGCTACAAGGGCAAAACTACCATCTCCTTTCCTCTCCTATTTTTTTCCCTTGAATTCTGCTTTATTGATACTAATATTGTCATAATTGACTCACTTAATATTGCTAATAAATCCTACTGTCTTTTTTCCTTTATTAGTAAATGATGATGGGGTACAGAGTAATATAGCATTTTTTTCCATTATGCATCCTTTACATCATTTTTGGCAACATTCTCATCAACCAACAAGGTTTATGGAGTCTTATGGCTAATATGTACTGAAACTCAAATGCTTATTTGGGTTATATTCCCCTATTTTTCCAATATACTCATGAAGTTGCACTGTTTACATTGAGATCATCCTCTCCCCATTCACCTTTCCACATTGACCCTCCTCCCCATCCCTACTTCCCCAATCTTTGCTTCCCTCTGCTAGTTCCCTCCCTCCTTCATTTTACTCTTTATGCTATCCCTTCTTCACTAAGTTTAATTGTGCATTTTTTATATATCAATTTATGTACAGTATTTTTTTCTCCCTTTAAGTATGATTCACAGGGCTGGGGTTTCGCTCAATTGGTAGAGCGCAGCTCTGCACTCTCTGAGGGCCTGGGTTCGATCCCTAGCACCACAAAGACTGGAGAAGGACATGGCAATCCACTCCCAAAGCAATCCAGAAGTAATCAGCCATTGAAAACCCTTTGAGGGTCACTATCGGTCCGACCTGACTCAGTGGCATAACAACAACAAGAAGTATGATTCAGCTCCCACTTGAGTGAGAAAATATGGTATTTCTCTTTTTGAACTTGTGTTTGTTTGCTTAAGATGATGTTCTCCAATTTCACTCATTTTGCTGCAAATGACATTATTATTATTTTTTTTAATTGCTGGGTAGTATTCCATTGTGTGTATATACCATAGTTTGTTTGTTTGTTTGTTTTTTATCCATTCTTCTGTTGATGAGTACCTTGCTATTGTGAAAAGTGCTGCATTGAATAAGGAGATGCAGGTGTCTCTGTGGCATGATGACTCATCTCCTTTTGGGTACATTTCCAGTAATGGTATGGCTGGGTTGTATTAATTTGAAATAGATAAAAGATCTCAACATAAAACCAGAAACCTTAAAATTACTAGAAGAAAAGATAGGCAACATGCGCCAACATATAGGCATAGGAAAACATTTCCTTGATAAGACTCCAATTGCTCAGGAAATTGCAACAAGAATAGACAAGTGGGATTACGTGAAATTAAAAAGCTTCTGTACACCAAAGGAAACAATAAACAATTAAGGAAGACTCCACTGAATGAGAGAAAATCTTTGCATTCTACACATCTGACAGAGGACTAATTTCTAGAATTTACAAAGAACTCAAGAAAGCAATTCCTAAGACAACAAATAATGCAATATACTAGTGGGCAAAGAAACTGAACAGACAGTTCTCAAATGAAGATGTTTGTAAGGCCATGAAGTACATGAAAAAATGCTCACTATCCCTAGCCATTGTTTTTGTTGTTAGGGGCCAACTCAAAGCGGCCCTATATACAACAGGCGAATCACTATTGTCAGTGCTTCTCTGCTATTCGTACTGTTTTCAATGTTGGATTGATTTTTGGGAGTGAGTTTCCAGGTCCTTCTTCCAAGTTCCTAGCCATTAGGGAAATCCAAATCCAAACAACTCTGAGATTCCACCTAACTCCAGTAAGAATGGCCAAGATCAATAAAACAAATAATAACAAATGCTGGTGAGGTTGTGGAGAAGAAGGAATCCTCTTACACTGTTATTGGAACTGTAAATTGGTTCAACCGCTTTGGAAATCAATATGGAGATACCCAAGAAAACTAAAAATACAACTGCCATACAATCTGCTCCTATCTTAACTACTATCTGCTCATGCTCACTTACCAGGAACACCCTTGCTCCGAACCTTCGAACCTTCGAAAGCCACTTACAGCATCTTCTCCCTTATCATTAAAATTACTTTTCCAACAGGGCGGGGTGGCACACACCTGTAATCCTAGAGGCTCAGGAGACGGAGGCAGGAGGATCACAAGTTCAAGACTAGAGGCAGTCTGCATAACTTAGTGAGACCCTGTCTCAAATAAAGTAAAAAAATGGGCTGAGGGCGTAGCTCAGTGGTCCAGCACTGCAGAGCATGCAGGCATGAGGCCCTGGGTTCAACCCCTGGTACAGCAAAAAA
>VMDO01009073.1:0-40567 GCA_007922755.1 Pedetes capensis
TTTGTGTCTAATGCATTAAACCTATTTTTGAGGTGGTCTCTGAGCTCAGGTGGGATATACTCAAGGTCATACCGTGGCTCTCGTATACTTGTTCTAATTTTCTTCAGCTTCAGTTTGAACTTGCATATGAGAAGTTGATGGTCTGATCCACAGTCAGCACCTGGTCTTGTTTTGACATTTTGTACAGAGCTTTTCCATCATCTCTTTCCATATATGTAGTCAATTTGATTCCTATATGTTCCATCTGGTGAAGTCCATGTGTATAGTCTCCGTTTATGATGTTGAAAAAATGTATTTGCAATGAAAAGGTCATTGGTCTGACAAAATTCTATCATGTGATCTCCAGCTTCATTTCTGTCACCAAGACCATATTTTCCAACTACTGAGCCTTCTTCTTCATTTCTAACCTTTGCATTCCAGTCACCAGTGATTATCAGTGTGTCTTGATTGCATGTTTGATCTATTTCAGATTGCAGAAGGTGATAGAAGTCTTCCCTTTCTTCATTTGTGGCCTTAGTGGTGGGTGCATAAATTTGAATAATAGTCATATTAACTGGCCTTCCTTATAGGCATATGGATATTATTCTATCACTGACAATATTGTATTTCATGACAGACCTTGAAATGTATTTTCTCATGATGAATGCAACCCCATTTCTCTTTAGTTTATCATTCCCAGCATAGTAGACCATATGATTGTCTGATTCAAATGGGCCTATGCCGGTCCATTTTAGCTCACTGATGCCTAGAATGTCAATGTTTATGCGCTCCACTTCTCTTTTAACAATTTCTAATTTTCCTAGATTCATACTACGTACATTCCATGTTCCAAATATTAATGGATATTTACAGTTGTTTCTCCTCATTTTGAGTCATGCCACATCAGCAAGTTGAGCACCCTGGGGCTTTACTCCATTTCCGTCATCATGGTAGACTCTACTTTGAGGAGGCCACTCTTCTCCAGTAGTCTTTTGAGTACCTTCCAATCTGGGGGGCTCATTTTCTGGCACTATATCTGACACTGTTTCTTTGCTATTCATAGGGTTTTCAATGGCTAGTTGTTTCGGGAGTGGTTCACCAGGTCATACTCTCTAGTCTGTCTTAGTCTGGAAGCTCAGTTGAAAACCTGTCCAACATGGGCAACCTTGCTTATATCTGAGGTTACAGTGGCAGAGCTCTCAGCCTCATCGCAACACAAGCCCCCACAGTGAGGCAAACTGACAGACGTGGGGTAGAGCCTAGGAATCCTCATTTTGAATGTTTCAGATTTGATTTTCATATTCTCTAGAGATTGGAAGCTACCTCCCTACATGCACATAAATGAGTATTGCCTGTTAATTTCAGTCTTGTTCCTACTTCCTCTTTTTTTTTTTTTTTTTGAGGCAAGGTCTTATATGTAGCCCAGGTTTGCTTGGAACTCACTATATAGTCTTACCTTGAGCTCACAGTCTTCCTGCCTTAGCCTCCCAAGGATTACTGGTGTGGACCAGCACATGTGGCTTTATTCTTTTTATTTTTTATTTTTTGTGGTTCCGGAGGTTGAACCCAGGGTCTTATGCATGCTAGGCAAGCACTCTACCACTGAGGTACACCACCAGCTCCAGTATTGCTACTATAAATATCTATTAATTACAACAAGAACTACCATTTGCAGGACACTTATTATGAGCTATTCTAAGTAACAGATATACTTGATTCTCATGGCTGAACTTTTATGGTGATAATATTAATCCCATCTTGCATATGAGAAACTAAAGCTGAGAAATATTTATTAAATTTCTCAAAGCCACATAGATAGTGGTATTCAAAAAGTGATGGCCAAAAAGAGGAGAAAATTTGATAAACATTAACTTGAAAATATTTCTATATAAAAAAAACTCTATGTAGAGTGATAGATTATCTTACTTGTGTGAATGTTATAAAAAATATTAACTCTAAAGACTCATGACTGCTTGAACATTGCTCAGCTATCCTGTTTAACTGATATTCTGATGAAATGGAATGCCAGGAAATTCCAGGCACTTTCAGCAGAAGTAATAGATTTCATGTACTTTTGTTGCCAATACTAACATCTCTCTATGACTCTTATGAGGCTGTAGAGACTTGTTTGGTTGGCTAATGCTCACATTTTTTTGTTTGATAAGAATTTTAGGCAGCCTCAGCAATAAAGTGTATAGTTTTGGAAAATACAAACAAAACCTCTTGGATGACAAATCTATTTTATTTCACTAGAATTTGGATCAATAATTATGTTGTTTTATTTTTCTAAAGCAAAACAAAATGACTCATACTCAAAACATAATTCCATTTAAAAGAAGAATTCAGTGGACTAGGCAAAACAATGAAGTTTCTTGGAGCAACTCTTACACTTTCCATGTAAGCTTATTATAACACAGTGGAAGAGAATTTGCAATGCATATATCCCTCCTGGGGCTGGGATTTGGCTCAGTTGGTAGAGCGCTGCGCTGCAGTCTCTGAGGTCCTGAGTTCAATTCCCAGCACCGCAAAAATGGGAGAAGGGCCTGGCAATCCACTCACAAGGCAATCCCGAAACAGCCATTGAAAACCCTATGAGGGTCGCTATGAGTCGGATACCGACTCGACGGCACCTAACAACAACAACATATCCCTCCAACAAATTAGCATTTCAAATATGCAAAAAGAAATAAAATATGCACGTTTAGTATATTTAGGTTAACTGGACACACATAACAAAACATGGCAAAGAAAAACAGTCTAGTGCGATATAACTCACTTCAATAAATGTAGTTCTCTCAAATTTAAGAGCCTATTTATTTCATAGATGCTTTACTTGCTAGTGATGATATAGTTACTTCTTTTAAATATACACAGATATAGATTTCTGGTCTCTAGGTATTTATGTAGCTGGGATTTAGCTCAGTTGGTAGAGCACTGTGGTATAGTCTCTGAGGCCCCAAGTTCAATTCCCAGCTCCCCAAAAATGGGAGAAGGACCTGGCAATCCACTCCCAAGGCAATCCCGAAACCATCAGCTATTGAAAACCCTATGAGGGTCGCTGTGAGTCGGATACTGACTCGAAGGCACCTAACAACAACAACAGCAGGTATTTATGTAGCTAAAATATTTTGAAATATACTGAAAAATAAAAACAAGCAAGATTCACTGTCATGCCTCCATATATGTTTGGATTTTATAAAATAAGACGCTAAGGATGCTTCATACCTATACATTTTCTCTTCTGTAATTGATAACTATTGGCTATTTGGTATGTACTCTTCCTTTTCCCCAGCTGATAATGTATTTGTATATAGAGCTCATTTGACTATTAATGAAAATATTATTAAATATATTTATCTAGAATGTATTTTGAACTTTACTTACTCAAAACATACTATGGGCATATTTTTTTTAGGTCACTCCATGTAGGATTTTCTAGCTTTTTATTGTCCATGCATTGTTATGGCTGGACCATTCCCTTGTTTAAATATTTCACTGGCCTTGCAAGGTATGCACATTTTAAATTTCAGTAGATATTACCAACCAAATCACTTTCAAAATTTGTACTACTTGGCCCTTTTAAAGTACATGAGAATATATTTTCTTCACATGTTTACTGGTACTGACTATTAGCAAGCTTTTTAATCACTAACACTCTTCTGAGGAAAAATTATATTTGTTTTACTCTGAAATAAAGAATTGGATGAATTAAATTTCGTGTATTTTTAAAAGGTACATTTAAGCTAGAGTTAATAAGAAAGATAGTTGCTTAGTTAGAACTAAATATCAGTTTATTATTATTATTATTATTTTGAGACAGGGTATTGTCTCACCATGTAGACAAGGCTGGCTTTGAACTCCTGTCAATTCTTCTGCCTCAGCCTTCCAGTGCTGGGATTACAGACATTACCATCACACTGGGCTTTCTATTCATATTAGAGTCCAAGTACCTTTTATTTGCCAGGATGGGTAATTTATTTATTTATTATTTATTATTTTATTATTCCCTCCCTCAGTTTCCTTTATTTTCTCTACTTTCTATTAGGAATTTTTTTTTAGTTAGTGTACAATTTAATGGATCTATGACATTTCCATCCATATATATCATTATATATTGCTCATGTTCACCTCCCCCAGGAGAGGTAATTTATTCAAATGTTTCAAATATTAGCTTCAATTTTTGCTACTTCTATATGGGAACTTGATGAAAAATAAGTAATTTTTCTTGTTGAAAAATTCAAGCTGTTTCTATTTTACCATGTGAACTTTGTTATTGGGAACAATCTTTATTGTCTCACATTACAAATTATATTTTTAATTTTATAATCTATACAAAACCCAAGTGTTATGATTTTAGACAGTTCCTGACTAGTGGTAACATATTTGAGCTATTTCATTAGAGCTCTCATAAATTAAAACCATTTATTTCTTGTTTAGAATAAGTTATCAGGTCTTGGTGGATAAGAAACTGAAATGAGATGCTCTTTACTCAACCAGACTGGCAAATACCTCTGAGGACTTAGTCATAAAACCCAGCACGGAAATAATGCTTGTCTCACAGTTAGGTCAGAAATGATAACTGAAACCATGGAATCCTTCAGATAAGCTACCTGTGTAATCAGGGGAAATAGCTGAAAGCCGAATAGAAGGCTTTGTGTTGGGGGACAGTGATTGAAGTTCAAAAGGCTTAGGAGAGGTCAAGTTGGCAATGTCAGGTATTTCCCCAAGTTTACTTCATTCAATTAAGTTGAAACAATCTGCTCCTGTGACAGAGTTAGGGCTTTCCTTGCCCTGGAGGGGCAGAGGCAAAGGGATACTCGGTTTTCTCTGTGTCATGATCATGTCTAGGACAACAATTTAAAAAAAGAAATAGAGTCAATTTTCATGAACATTCTGTGGGAGAATGTAAATGCAATGTAAGAATCATAAATTTTATAAATTTTCCAAATGCATTTGAAAGGGAAGGAAGATGTATTTATTTGCACGTATTAGCTAACTATCAGCAACTAAATTCTTTTCAAACTTTTGTTGTTTCTAGGTAGGATGACCATTCCTGTGTCTGTCCCATTAATTGAGCTGGTTTTCTTCCTGTTTAGTCTAAGCCATTGTAGATTGCCTTGACCCCTGTCCAAATGAGGGGGAAAAAATACCCTAGATTGAAGGCTTTATTGGAAGTTTCTATATTTTCAGCTCAAGGCTGCTTGATCCAGGCAGATTTTAGAGTGGAAAAGTGCTCAAAGTTGCTTCTTTAAAAAGTAATTTTCCCATGCTTAGGATTTTGTCTTTTTAACTGGTGTGTCACATTGCTTTCTTTTGGCTTTTAAATGTACTGTCTTATTTCTTAGTTGGAGCAATTATTTTACAAACATGAGTGAACTTTGTGGAAGAATAGAAATGGGACATACCCTGACTGCAGCAAATGATCAGATTACAGAGATAAATGGATATATGAGAGGTCCGGAATACTGAGTAAATTACAGCACATACCTCCAGGAAATTCACACCCCCCACATTAACATCCTGTGTGCGCGCGCTGGTGTGTGTGTGTGTGTGTGTGTGTGTGTGTGTGTGTGACTATATAGATTTTAATTATAAGAAAGATATGGGAGACAAGCCTAGTTTTAAGTTAGATAGCAGCATAAATCTTTATTAATGTGTTTATTATATTTTAAAAAATATTTTTAAAAGCCCACAACCCTAATAACTATTTATTAGTCAAATACTAGGCAAAACAAATGTGAACAAAAATGACTTAATTCAGTAGTTCCTAAACTTGGCTAATTATTAGATTTACGTGGACCTACCTAGACCTACTGAATTAAAATCTCTGAAATTGAAAACTAGCAATTGGTAGTTTTGTAAGGTCTCCCGACTATTCTGATACCCAAGTTTCTGAAGCCTAAAAAGCCTAGTGTAGAGCAATACATCATTTTGTTCTACTCAGTTTGATTTTGAGGGAGTTGTGCAATTTGTAAGGCAATAGTAATGCATGATTTTTGTAATGCATATGAACACTGTAGTCACAAATGGCCTTACTGGAGCTAATACTCCTCTGGTTTTCTCATTGATAGATATCCTTATCATTTTATAGATAAGGTAACAGATACTGTTAATATGATCAATATTATAAAGTTGATAGATAGAAAAGCCAGGCTTTAGTCCTAGTCCCTCTGGTTACAAGTCCAGGACTTCTAGTACATTGACTTTTAGAAGCCGTGAAGCAAAAATCATTAATGTTTTTCCCAGTGGTATCTCTATTTAGTTCTAGCATTTTTTTTTCAAATTTTCATCATCCTGAAATAACTTTAGAGGTCAGCATTATTCCTGTTTAGAGCACTTTTGCTGAGATGCTATATACTTGACTTTGTGTTGAATGATGGGTTGTGCCACAGAAGGATGGAGTCTACCTTCACAGAGTCTTGTTGGGGAGATAAGATTTAGTTGGGACAAGAGTAGAAAGCAACAGATACAACATGGATTTTCGGTGCAATAGCAATTCAGAAAGGAAATTTGGAGCTAGATTTTTTAGGGAAGACACTAAGAAACACAGGATTTGATGGAGGTCATAAGACTAGGGTTCAGAAAATTCAGGAGACATTTCAGGCATGGGAGTGAGTATGTGTGTGTGTGCGCATGTGTGTGCTTGTATCTGCATAGTGAGTTGTGCTCAGTGTGTAAGAGGAGGTTGGTTCTGTTGGGGACAATGAGAGATGGAATAGGGTGTAGATGATAGGGCCATGTACCACTTTTCAGGGTGACCAGACTCCACAGGGCACTGTGATTGTCAAATTAAAAGGTGCTTTTCAGGGTCATTATTTTCTTATGAATGTGCTCCTAGCCTCTAGAAAATACTTCAGCGTAAGGCTCCAATAGCCTCTGTCATTGTCCAGAATCAAATTCAGCACAGTGACGATGACCATTGATCTGAGACACACTGGGATTTGAGATGTCAAAGACACAAAAGGCTCAGCACAATAGAAAGAGAAGCAGCAGGTTGCTGGGATATGACTAATTTTTCTCTGGCTGTTTAGTAACAGGTGGTATTTATCTAAGCAGACTGCCCTGGGCAGCTGGTTGATGAGTTCTTCCAGCTGGACATCTTCTCCTCATTTAGTCCTACCACACCTGCTTCAGACAGCAAACAAGAGCCTTTCTCATCTCCAGTATCTATGTGTGGGGGGCTAGGGGTACAGATGAACCATTCAGCTTCCAGCTGTAGTGCCTCATGATGTCTGGGGATCCCATCTGGCCTCTTACCAGGAAAAAAAAAGAGGTAGGTTTTAGATTTAGAGGTGGGTTTTCCACCCCTCAGCCCCACAGGAGTGGTTTTGTCCTGCTGCAGTGCTTTCTTTTAAGAGAGCTCATCAAGCCTGCTGTCACGTGATCAGGCTGATTTCTCGTTAAAATTAGTTTTCCTTGAAGCATGCACTGACGCGAGGGTACCTGTCCTTTCAAGCTTTTATTGTGTTGAATTAAGGAATAGTAGAATAGTCTCATGAAAGATTAATCACTTCCTGTTAAGCATCTTGTACCTGCAGACAGGCAATTACTGAAGTATGTCCAAAAGAAAACAAGGAAGGATGTTAAAATGTATTGGCTAGGTATTTTTTTGGCAGTGTGACTATAAAACTTGCTTGGGTGCCAACTTTTTTGGAGCCAAAAACTTCTGTGCTGAGTTAATGGATCCTAGTTTGTTTTGTACATGAGTAGCAATGTTTTCTTTGTAAGGATAGCCAAAACTTTGACATTGTGCAGGTATTTCTCTTGAGGTTGTACAAGTGTGTACATTCTTATTTATTTCCTTGTCTAACCTGAATGATGAATCAACCATTTGGACTAAATCCCAGTCTTCATAATTTAGAAAATCTCGTATCTCCAGTGCTGGACCTAACAGATAATATGTTTTCAGTAAATATTTGAAGTCTAACGATCTATTTTATAGGTGTCAAATGTTTACTAAAACAGAGCAAGACTGTAGGGAGTCTCACAGCCTCAGTCCTAGAAATCCTAGTAATCAGCAAAGTGCTGAGTTCATCATCACCTTGACCTTTCTTAGGTTTTGTTTTGTGTGTGTATGCGGTACTAAGGATCAAACTCAAGGCTTTGTACATGCTAGGCAAGCACTGAGCTTCTGCTGAGCCACATCCTCAGCTTCATGATCACCTGGACTCAGAACTTTCTGTTTCTGAACTGTACTCCAGGTTCTGTGCTAAGGGCTGGAAATATGATAAGCGAACTAGTGATGCAACAACAACATCAACAACCACAACAACATTTATTGAGGACTTGCTGTATCCAGACACTTACGTATTTGTTTATATTAATTCATTTAATCCACAATTATTTTTCCAGCTTTTCAGTTGTGTACACTGAGGCACAGAGGATTATATAACTTTGTGTAATTTATCAAAGCTAGTAAATGATGGAAGCTAGTAAAGTTATCAGAGCTAGTAGTGAATAAAAATACAGAAATGATCATAGAAGGTGTGGAGTGCTCTTGTGGGGTAAGCACAGGGTGGAGATGGGAGGTGCCCTAGGCTCAGTGTAGTGGAGCTCAGAGAAGCATGTGAGGAGGAGGAGGAGGTGATGTGTAAGCCTTTCTTCCATACTCTCTCCCTGTCGCTGGGATTCAGAGTCTGGGAAATCTGTTCCTCTTTAGGTCTGGTCCCAGTTCAATCCATGTCCTTTGTCACCACTGGGAATCTTGTGCTCTGCTTTGTGATGTTTCTTCTACTGCTGGCTCGACCAGTTACTTAACTTACAAAAGCTATAATTACATCCTTTATGATCTGCACCCTGCTTTAATGGCAAGAACCATCAGACATACTAAAGTTTGAATTTTGTCTCTTCCAGTTAGTTGTAAGGTATGCAACATTGGTCAAGTTACCTAACTTCTCTGAACTGTTTTCCTATGTAAGAAAGGTTTAATTATGCTCATCTCTTAGGGTGTTTAAAGGAAGAATTGAGATAATACATGTAAAATATCTATTACACAGAAGGTGCTGAATAAATGCTAGTTTTATTTCTGTTGTAAGGCTATGCAGTTTTTGCTTATTTCTCCATGTACCTATTATGATTTTCTACAAGTAGATGATTAATATTTATTTGTTTGATTTTATGGAAATGGAGAAATAATTGAAAATAATGTTATATTATTAAATCATATACATAATATCTTCCTGTAAGTATTAATAATTTTTCTTTTCTCCTTCTACCTTCTCTACTTAGGTAAAATCCTACTTGTTTTACAGATCATGGTTGAGATATCTTCTCTAAAGAATTTTCTCTGGCTGAGTTAGGTACCCCTTTCTTTGCTTCTGTAACACGTTGGGCAATAGGAACCATACGTGCCAGACAAGCTTAACTGTTAATTATTTCATTGAAGTGAAATCCATATAACATACAATAAGCCATTTTGAAGTAAACAATTCTGTAGCATTTCGTACATTTACAATGTTGTAAAACCACCCTTCTGACTAGTTCCAGAACACTTTCATCATATCATGAGAAGATACCTCTTAAGGAGTTACTTCACTCTTCCTCTCCCACTGGCCCTTGGCAACCACCAATCTGCCTTCTGTCTCTTTAGATTACCTATGCTGGATATTTCATAAAAATGGAATCATACAATATGTAACCTTTTGTGTCTGGCTTCTTTTATTTAGTGTAATACTTCTGATGTTCCACGTTGTTGTTGTTAGGTGTTGGCAAGTCATATCTGACTCACAGATACCCTAATAGGGTTTTCAATGGCTGATTGTTTCAAGATTGCCTCGGGAGTGGATTGCTATGTCCTTCTCCCATTTTTGCAGTGCTGGGAATCGAACCTGAGACCTCAGAGACTACAGAGCAGTGCTCTACCAACTGAGCTAAATCCCAGCCCCACTCCACATTGTAGCATGTACTTTATTCCTTTTTACAGCAGAATAATATTCCATTATAGATACTTACCAGATATCTATGCCATTTTTATTGTTTTTCTTATTTCACAATGTTGCCCAAGTTAAACATTAAGACAAACCCAAAGTTTGGAGTTATCTATATTTATAACTTCAGTACCAGCAGGTCTTGGAAACATTGGGTCAGGGTGAAATGATACCTAAGGCAGCACATATTAAATCTGTTTTATAAAGACAGTTTTGCTGTGTGAAAGAAAAACAAGGTTCACTAACCTGACTTTATGGGCTGTCTGATGGTTGAGGCGTTAAGGAAAGAGGAGTCACCAGTCTTCAGCTGGTTCCTCAGAGCCCTTCCAAAACCCCCCTGGGTTAACACCAGCTGGGCTGTCTGAGATTTCCACCATTCCCTGGTTAGACTCCTCAGGTTGTTTTGTCTTGTTTTGTTGTTGTGTTTATCACCATCTCTGAGACCTCACCAAAGAAAGATGACAAAGAAAGGGACATTTTAGTAAGCCTTGCTAAACTGTTGTCAGATTTTATAAACTCCATAGGCACAAAGGACTTTTGACTCCAAGCCCTAAGTTTTAGTTTGCATTGTAAAGAGCACCAAGTTAACTCTAGTGACTCTAGCCTTAAGAGTGGGCCTCACATTGTGAGGAAACTTCTCAGTTTCTGACTTATAAGGCAGTTACATGTGGAAGGAACCATGCTAGGGACTGAGCAGATGCAGTGTGGGAGGGATTTAAACTGGTCTGTTGCATGTTGGGCTGGGATTTAGCTCAGTTGGTAGAGCACTGCGCTGCAGTCCCTGAGGTCCTGAGTTCAATTCCCAACACCACAAAAAATATGAGAAGGGCCTGGCAATCCACTCCCAAGGGAATCCCGAAACAGTCAGCCATTGAAAACCCTATGAGGGTTGCTTTGAGTCGTATACCGACTCGATGGCACCTAACAACAAGTTGCATGTTAGTTCCTTCACTCGAGGAACCAGTAATTTAAGCAGAATTAAAATACGTAAACGTAAAACATAATTGACCAGAAAATGCATGTTTGTGCCACAGGAGTTCCATAAAGGAGAGTTGTCAGAAGAACTGTGTACTTCACTGAGTATTCTCGAGAAAATGTCAACAGAAAAAGGGGGATTTGAGCTGTTTTTAAAGATGTGTAGGACTTTTATCTGGAGAGGAGACGATGAAACATATCTTCAGATAAGAAGTGGTATGAGTTAGGCTGGTGAGTTTACCCATTGAGTTTGGCTCTAGTAAGACTTTTAGCAAACAGAAAATGAAGTGGCAAGTTCATTAGCAAGTTATAGCCATGCCAAGTGAGCCCAGGAGGCAGTGCATTTGAAGAGGGGAATGAATTTGCTTTAAAAAACGGAGACCTGGCATCTGGATTAGAAATGGTGGCCCACTCAATCTGATGATGGCATTTACTGCTGAGAACCTCAGGGGGAGGAGCTGAGCTGCTTTCGGAAATTGAAGGTATCAGGTCTTAAAGCTAGATACAGAAATGGCTCTGATAATGGTCTTTTTAAGTCAATTATGAGAGTAATTATAAAAGCTATCCTTGCTGAAAGTTAATGTTCTCCTTTTTCTACAAGAAGGCATATGAATCTCTCTTTCATAAATTGTCTAAACCACAAAATACCCTGAAAGTCTACCTTTCAAACTATCTTTTATTTGAACATACACATTTGTCCCATAATTTGGCAGCCTTTAACTTATAATTATCAGGTATTTACTTTCTTTCAACTTGGAGAAATGAAAGTGGACTGTGGACTGAGAGTAACAATCTGTGTATCTGTTGAGAAAGGAATGGTGTCCTCTCCCACGCCTCTGACTTCCACCTAGATGAGGAATAGGGCCCCTGTGCTCTTGAATCCTGATCTGTCCCTGGGAAGAATTTTATTCTACCTTTTCTGTTTGGGTAATGTGTTGTTTTACAGTTATATTTTCACTTTTGACTGTAGTCTCCATGTAAGTTAAGAAAGTGTCTTAAGCTGGCTCTTGCTGCCACAGCAGGATCTGCCTCATCCTAAGTGATAGAGACATGAGATACTTCCTCATATCCTAGAAACACATCACCTTACAGCTAGTTAAAAAGCTACCATAGTTAATAACCACATTGGGTTTTGTGGCTCCCCAGGAATATGTCTATGATGTGTTTCGTTATTCTCTGGATTCAGACTGACTAGAGGTTCCCTTACAGCACTATGTTTTACAGGAGCCTTAACATTGATCCCTTACTTCCCTGCCTAGGCAACCCAAAACAGACCATAGGCAAAAGAGGGAGCAGTAGACCAAGGAGCAGAGTTAGGGACAATCCCAGGAGGGACAGTGATAGCTTGTTGCAGTCACAGTCCGTTCTATGATCTTAAAGGCCCTCCCTATGCAGTTGCACTCAGGAGTGCTAACGGCCACCAGCTTTGGACTGGTGGTTTAAGGTTGTTTAAACCATAACGTACCTACTGACCATGTAACCCAGGACAAGTTGGTCAGCCTTTCTAAACTGCAGTTTTCAGACCTGCAAGGCTAAAATTATTGACAACTTCTTAGGCTTTTAATGAATATTAAATGAAATAATATCTGGTATATAGCACACAGTGCCGGACACACAATAAGCACTTAGAGATGGTAGCTGTAGTTGGCATTCTAGGATTACATTCTGTGGGCAACCTATATGCTTTTGCCTACTTTTTCTATAAGTTCCTGTTTTAAATGGTAGGTCTCATTTTACTGATCTTTTCCATACTTTTAGTAAACTTGTACATAACTTCAAAGTCTGGAAAGATTTACATTTTGAAAATAGTTTATATAGAGCACATGGGAATTTATAATATATCCTAAAATATTTACAAAAAATTTTACTATGAACCGAATTAATAATAGAAGTGATGAAGAAAAGGCTTTCCCTGTAACTGAGAAATAATTTTCAATCATTATGTACTGATAGAGTTTGAAAATCTACTTAAGTATTATTGGGATGGTTTTGAGTTGTCTCCTGCTTATCATTCATTCGTTCATTCACTCATTCACTTATTCATTCATTAAAATGTCTTTTTGGGATACAAAGGGTTCAAAATTATAATAAATACTTGGTTTTCTAAATTCATGATTTAACATGATTATTGGGCAAGTGCAATTGAATAAGTAAAGGACAAAATCTGGAAATGGATTAATAAGAATTTTTAGCTTCCTGGTGAACTTCTAAAACAAAATGTTGAAGAAGAGGAATAAAGTAGAAGCATGGGATTTCATTTTCCTTTAAATATAGTTTGATTTGAAAATTAAAGGGAAACTGGGACAAAATATTTTTTGAAGCTGTTTTTTAAAGAAGATAAATATCAAATATTTATTTTAAACACTGTGGCCAAATGGTGAAAAAAATTTTTTTCTTTTAAATAATAATGGAACATAATAGGTCTTTTCTTTCCTAAACCAGCTTTCTCTTGTCTTTCCTGTATGATTAACAGACCTTGGGGAAATAAATTCTAAGTAAAGTTCCATTGTTAAAGTCCTAGTTGGGAGTTGGAGGTTTAGGTGCCACATTTCCACAGAAATACTTGTGAAAACATTCAGAAATTGGGAACTATGGCGATGGCGTTTTAAATTAAATTGAACCTTGCTTTTAAAAATTGGTAGTTTTGTTACTATTGATAGGCAGATTAGCTTAGGCAGTAGCAGGCAACACTGAGGAAAAGGGAGTTGAAAGTGGCTCTTAACATTCCACCATGATGAAGAAGCCACTTAGGTCTCTGAGGACATCATTGGAAGGACATTTTCAAATGAGTCCTTAGCTCAATTGGTATAACACTGCGCTGCAGTCTCTGAGGTCTTGAGTTCAATTCCCAGCACCGCAAAAATGGGAGAAAGGCCTGGCAATCCACTCCCAAGGCAATCCCAAAACAGTTGCCACTGGAAACCCTATGCGGGTCGCTATGAGTCGGATACCTACTCAACAGCACCTACCAACAACAACAACACCCCATCCAAGCCATTGAGGCATTTACAAAACAAAGCCTCTAGGGCTGATGTCACTGGCAAGCCCTCCTTTGAATAAAACTAGGAGAAACATAAGGCCACTCTCTTTTTTTCTTCTTCTTTCCTCTCTGCTTCTTGCATTTTTCTTTTCTTTCTCTAGCAACCACGTGTATGCCTCTTCTTTCTCTCCAGCCTGCCATCTTTGTCTTTTTAAGGTACGTGTCCCTTTAATAGTCTGCTTAACTCTGTTCTCTCTTACTTTACCTTTCCCTGGCCGATAGAAATATCCTTTTGCAGATGTATCTAGGGAACCCAGTTTATTTTAAGTCCTTTGCTGGTTTGCCTAAGATCCTCCAGATGCCTGAGTTTCCTCTGTAATTACTTCTTAATTGTGTATTATCTGTAATAAACTTATTCTATATTCTCTACTGCAATTTCTGTATCAGGTACAAATTCATTTATACACTGGATACAAGGACCAGGGTTTTGCTGCCAGATTCCATGACCTTCCTCTGTGCTCCCCACGAATCTCTGCTAATACTACAGTTTTCAGATTTATGTTTCTCCCAAAATTGGAAAAATATTTTTAGTAAAGCTATGTTCTAGTTAAATTAAGTAACTAGGATAAATGAATACTTTTAAGAATTCAGTCTTATACATCTGAGTGTTTTCTCCAAAGAAGAGATAAAAATGTTTCATAATTGTCTAAGCTTCAGATACTTCATAATACTACAGTATATCCATGGATGTTTGTCTTGTGCAGAATGTTCCAGTTGATCTTCTATACATATATTAGGCAAATTTATGCTGCTCAGAGATTGAGAGAATTATTTTCCCCAAAATAATTTTATTTCCTTTTAGAGGGCTACACTGAAACCAGCTTCTCATCTAAGGAAGGAGCTGTTGCCTAAGTGTTAAAAAGAGAATACAGTATACTCTTGAATATAATCCATACCCTTTTGACAGTTTTAAAGGGTTAAAAATCAGATGCAGATTAGAATCATGTGCAGACTGGATTTGAGAGTGTACGGTAAATCCATCTTTATAAGCAAATGATATCCCAGCTCACAGTGTAAAATATAATCGTCTACTCTAAGAGAAAAATAATCTGGTTGTTCTGGAGAACAAAGAATTTTACCAAACACAAGGAATCTATGAATACAAAAAGGAATGAACAAAATCTTTAGAATGTTAATGGTATAAAGTTATTTTGGGGAAAAACTAGCTAGAAAGAAGAGTAAAAGAGAGTATGGGTCTTATGGAAAAGTATGCTGCAGCTAGGAATCATCTCCATAATACCTCTCCCTCTTTTATGGTCTGTGTTCCCTGTGCATATCAGTTTACATCCTGTAACAGGAGGGTGCAATGAGGAAGTGCCTTGTTCTCCCCTGCAGTTAGATCTTTGCATGGGTACCACCTCTCAGGAAAGGGATTAGCAAAGCAGTTTAATGAAGATATTATGGAGTTGCCTCTTTGTATTCCATCCCTCTGGCATATAAGCATACACCCAGAAATCTCTCTGTAAAATTGCCCCCTGGGTCCCTGTTTTCAGGCTGTCTTATAGTTGAGCTTATCTTATAATGAAAGAAGTACTCTCATGCCACAGAAAATAGTAAATGCATGGCCACCTAAGATGGATGAACTCTTATTAAATCCTGATCCCCAGGGAATGCATCAGGTAAAACAACAATATAGTAAGAGAAAATACCTGCCAGCATGGCTTTGGGTACAAATTATTTTCTCAGACACTTAGTGATTAAAAGCTGTGATAGTGATGTTTTGGTATCATTTATATTGTAATACTTTATCACTGTTAATTTGTGTATATTGACTCTCTTTTATTAATCATATAGTTATGAATCTCAGCCTGTATCTTTCCATGTTTTGTTATGAATATTTACTAATTGATAAATGCTTATTGTGGATGGTGCTTGGGAAAAGAATTAATAACAAGACCTTGGACATAAGTCAGTATATTCTTAAAACCTGAAAACGTGATGATCAGTGGATACTGATTTGGTCTTACAATGCTGTGTAAAGTATCATAGAATTACATTAAATAGAAATGAAATTTGACACGTCTGGCTTCAAAATTTAATTTTGAAAAAGGGGATCATGGCATCCCCCAAATGGCACACGTCTGCTGACTAAGCAGTGCAAGATGCTGTAACTAAATCCTAAAAGCAAAGGTTGAAAATAGAAATAATTGGAGAGAAGGAAAGAAAATTGTGTTAGTAAATTCAGTAACCATTAATCACTGGTTTTTGATCAAAGGGGTCTAGACACTACCTAATGCTATTCTTGCTTTTATGACTGCTGCAAAGAAGTGTGCGTTCTTATTATCTTATTTATAGTATTAGAGGGTGTCTGTGTAGATAAACATCTCCAGAACACTTGTCCATTTGTCAGAGTTGTCTGTTGTCTGGGCTTTTTAAGAAATCTGATTAGGTATTAACTATTATTCTCTTGGAATAGTAGTCAACAGGCCTCTGGGCTTCCAGACTTACCACAACTGAAAAATACACATACTATTGTACATTTGCGGGCTGGGATTTCGCTCAGTTGGTAGAGCGCTGCGCTGCAGTCTCTGAGGTCCCGAGTTCAATTCCGAGCACCGCAAAAATGGGAGAAGGACCTGGCAACCCACTCCCAACACAATCCCGAAATAGTCAGCCATTGAAAACCCTATGAGGGTCACTCTGAGTTGGATACCGACTTGATGGCACCTAACAACAACAACAACATTGTATATTTGGTGTTTTAGTTCTAGTCTGGCTTAGTGATCCTTCAGCTTTTGGTAGCCCTTTTCCAACTGTGGAGCTGATACTATGGATATGTTGCCTACATAGGACCCAGATCTTCTTGGATCCATCTTGATTTCAAATATTTTTGTCCTTTTGTTCTGCTAAGTCATTTATGCTTATCTCATTTTTGAATGCATAATTTTCAACAACTATCTTACAGTTGCATCTACCCTTTAACTACTACACATCAAATTTTAGTATAGTATCAAAGACAAACATTCACAATTATCATTTCCAAATAAATTTTTGTGCAAGACTGAAGTTATATACAAAAAAAAAAAAAAAAGGAAAAGAAAGGAAATCTGGCAATGGATTGAACTAGACATAGATAAGGGGTTTCAACTGCCCTGTATTACTCCAGATATTAAAGAGGCTTGCAAAAATGTAAAACAAATATATAGCTGTCGTAAGTACATAAATGTGAGTACCTTCCATCTTTCCATTGGAAATGATGTCAGATATTTATTGAGAATTTATATTCTAGGCATTTTGCACACCCATTTCTTGCAACAAGTTTTTAACGTAAAGTATCATTATCCTCACTTTATAAATGGGCAAACTGAGAACATGGGAAAGTTAAGAAGCATGTTACCACACAGCTGGTAAACAGAAAATCAGGATTAAAATGAGGGCTAACTGTAAAGCCCCCTGTTCTTCTTATTACAAGATTTCAGGAAATGTCCCTGGTCCAGGCCAGTCTTGAATGTGTGCTGAATACAAGACCTCTGTGGTATGGTTTCCCTGTGAATGTACACAAGAGTTTCTCCTCTGTCCAGCCGGGCATGGGAAGATCTTTTGATATATGATATTCGAAATTCCATTGTGGATGGAAATTCACACTCACAACTTATTTTAATTAGTTAACTGAATTACTTCACAGGAGTCTACGAAAGGGATATAGATATGGTGGGTTTTAGTATGGACTGGTTCCAGAAGAGAACTATCCAGATGAAACAGGGGTACACAATGATTGGAAGCTCATGAGCATCTGCGGGCTCTAATTTCTGCCACCAGGGGCCAGTGTGCAGGTGCTAGAAATCCAGGCATGAGGCAGCATTTGAAAACAAACTCAGGATGAGAATGGAAAATAGAAATAGAGCCTGCATTTTAATTAGTAAGACTTGGCAAAGAGCCTCTAGCTGGTTAAACCCCAAATAAAAACTGTAAGTCAGGAGTTGTTTATGATTAGGTCCGTCTGAAAACCTGAAAATATACTTTGCCTAGCTGGGTGAGGATGGCTACAACGATTGCTAAGTGATAATTTTAAATGACAGTGTAAGTTAGAGCATTTGGAACACACTGACAATGAGCCTCTCAAATATATTAAAAATTCTCTTATTGATTGCACTTTAGGGTGAACATGTAATAAGGAGAGTAGAGGAAGGCCATTGAGGAAGAATGAGAAGTATTTTTATTAACTGTTAAGGTTTCAACACAAAACATGTATTTCTTTAGATGAAGAAAATCCTCCTGAATTTGTTAAATAATTGCGAAGGGCAATTTCAGTCCTTTATCTCTTCATTTAAGCCAACTTATGCAATCAGAGGATCATATTGAAGTGATGTTAAAATATTTGAGAAAATGCATACTCTAATAAATGTCACATTTCCTTTTGTTGCTTCCAAATACCCTATTTTTGCCTTGACTCATTCATGGACACTTTTGCTTGATTATACCAGAACTATTTGCAGCAAATACTCATATTCTTTTCTGTCGACATAACTACTTGGATGTTTTTGAGGATGATTTGAAAATCAAGAGTGTTTAAAAGTTTTATGTCAAAATGATTATTCTAGGAAAGTGTAAAGTATTTATTTCTCTTCTTATTTTCCTAGGTATAAATAAATTCATCTAGTAGTTGGGAAAAACATATTCAAAATGGTAGTTTGTATTCTTCATGATTTAATAGGAGCATGTATCTGCTAAAAAGCACAGTGAAAGTTAATTGCTGTCTACTTGGAAAGCTGGAAGCAGCAAACTTTGCCTCTGGCAAGATAATTTTACAAAAGCAGGAACAAATAATGAGCCAGGCTGTCTCTCAGCTATTACTGTGTCAGATGAAAGTCTCTCTCTCTCTCTCTCTCTCTCTCTCTCTCTGCCCCCCCATATATGTATGACTGTTTATGATCCAAGCATCTAAGCAGCAAAAAGCAAAACACAATACTTTCTATCACCAAAAGCTTCATCTCTACTAGTGAACTTTGAGTGATGTGTTTCTAGAGTCTAAAAGAACAAATTATCTTCTGGCTAAAATACCTGCCTGCATTAGCTTTGAATTACTTCGTGTAGGTCTTTCAGCACTGAGATTTAACATTCTGACCTAACATTTAACGTATTAATCCTAATTTTAATCCGATATCAAGACTCTCTCTTGTATCGAATCAATTCAGGTTAATTCAGAATTATGTTGCTCCCACCCAGAATCAATAGACCCACTGTTGGTTCTCTCCAAAGCTGGCCACCCAGTTTTGTGAGAATCTGCAGTGAATTAGAAAATCTGTCATTGCTGGGAGACTGGGCAGCTCAGATATGGCATGTCATTCTCTCTGGTCTATACAATACCCACTCTTTGTCTACCGTCTCCTAAACTAACCTGACATAACTCAGCCTGCCGGTCAATGAGATCTTTATTCTCCTGGAAGGAATGCCTTGCACACCAGCATTATTAAGAAATTTCTGGACAATGTTTAGTGGCTAAAGAATAATCCAAGGTTCTATTAAAAAGCCATCTGGGTAATTAATAGCACATTTGTCCTCAGCCTCCTCCCAATTTGTCCATTAGTGGAATAAAAGCTCAGGACAAAGGGTAATGTGGTTCAGTTATATTTTACAAGAATTCTTCAGGAAGTTGAAAACACATGATAGTTTTCCAAAGATACATATGTTTATGGCCTCTTAGAGCAGCAAATAGGAAAATCCATGGGCTTTAAACTCAAGTTTTCTGCTGCCAGTAGCTATTTAAATGAAGAAAACTAATACAGCAAATTGACATTTTATGCTTGGAATTGACAAACTTGTCGCTACAATGCTCCAAAAACTTATATAGGCTAGGATGTCTCCTTCATATGTAAATTAATTTTGGGGGGGAATATTTTGGGGGAAAACATTTAAAAATTTGAAAAAAAGAGAAAAGCCAAGACTTTTATATGCTTTTACCTGGTAGTTGAAGGCCTTTCCAGGATCTCTTTCTAATGTATTTTCATGGAAGTAGTAGCTTTAGGCAGAAAATTTCTACATCACTGCCAAGGAAACTCTGGGTTTTGAATTAATGCTTTATCTTTCCTATTAGTTTGCCTTTATTTATTTTTTTAAACTCCATGCATGCAGAAGCTCTGAAGTTGTAGATATTTGTAGATAGAAGTTAAAGATATCTCAAAAAGCACCTCAAAGTTAAGTAAGGATTCAATATAATTCTTCTGTCTTTTAGGCTTATATCAAAGCATTGAAGCCACGGGGACCTGGAATTCATCAGGACTGCCTTGCCACTGAGTGTGTGTGTGTGTGTGTGTGTGTGTGTGTGTGTGTGTGTGTGTGTGTGTGTGTGTGTGTGTTGGAGGGATCTGGTAGGAGTGAGATGGAGGCAATGACAGGGTCACAACCAATTGTCCACCAGAATGGGAGGAGGAATGAGACTCAGACCCACATACACAGAGAGGTGGGAGGGGAGAGAAAGAGAGAAGGAAAAGAGAGAAAGGGAGGGGAAGAGAGAGACAGAGACAGAGAGACAGAGAGACAGAGAAAGAGAAAGAAAGAGAGAGATTCTCTGATAAAGGTTTCCATATTTTGGAGGTATCAGGTCAAGAGGTGATCCTGAAAGACATTAGTTTTAGTTAGACATTAGTTTTAGTTATGTTTTACTGAGTGCTTACTATGTGCTAGGGTAGATACTTTTATGGATCCTCTTATTGAATCCTGAATGCAATGCATAACATAGCTATAACATAGTTATAATCCTCGTTTTCAGATGAAGCTTTGAGAGGGTACGTTCACACAGCTAGCTTGAACTATAAGTCTCTATGGCCTATCACTCCTCTTGGTCATTCTATCCTTCTAGAAGCCCTTCTTATTCCAGCAGAAGGGTTAAGAAAACACACTTCTTTGGAGATAGGCTGAGTTGAGTCTTGACTTCATTCATTCATTCATTCATTCATTTCATTACTTAATTATTATATACCTATTATGCCCCAGCCACTGTTTAAGGCATGAAATTATGCCAACTCTTGCTCCCAGGGGCTTGGAACCTAGTAGTAGGAGAAAGACAATAAAAAAACAATCAAAAAACAATCAAAGACAATCAAAAAACAGCTCTAAAGTTAACAGTGACAAGTGCAGACAGAAGAGGCATAGGATCCCCTAGGAGCATACTAGAAGAGATTTCAACTAGGCAAGGAAATTTGGGAAAGACTTCCTGAGGAGACATTGCAAGCTGAAATCTGAAGGATGACATGGCATTATCTAGGTAAAGAGAGGAAGGAGGAGAGGTCCAGGTAGAAGGATGTGTGAGCGTGGCTGGATCACAGACCACCAGGGAGAAGTGAGCAGATGTTGCTATGTGGGTGGGAGAGTTGTCCAGGTCTTGGAGCATCTTCACAGCAATCGGGGTCATTGAAGTCTTGTGATCCTTGGGTATAGTATTTCCCAAAGCTCTTCTCTTCCCTTTTTCCTTTCCTGTTGGGGTTTTAGCTCTAGCCCGGCTAAAGTTAGGGCCAAACCCTCAACATAATAATGTGGCCGATGTCCGGAAAGAAGGACCTCGGGAGACCTTCAGATGGTTGGAGAAGGACAGGGAGGGAAGGTTTATTGGGGTGCTCCCCCTATGGAGAGCAAGGAGCAAGCAGCCCCTATAGAGCAAGGCTCTATCCCTTTAAGTGCTGGCTCTAGGCCTGCAGCATGGAATGCTGCAGGCTAAGTGCTGGTATAACTCAGCCTTAAAGGCACTGCCACAGCCGCTGGTGTTTAGGTGAGGTCCGATGGTCTTGACTCTCGCGGCTCGCCTTCTTTACCCCCCTCCTTCCCAAGGATGGGAGGAGTTGGGAGGCTCTTCGTGGCTTGCTAGGTGCCTTTGGCTCTTCAGGGCCCCTGGGCTTGATCTCGCCGGCTTGCTAGATGGTCTTGCTGGAGTAGGGAGCGCTGGTCCAGGTGATGAGGTTCAGGAGACGGTCAGAGAGGTCAGGATCGGTGGTGCTACAGGGATGGATAGGGGTCCAGGAGCCCTGCTTTTATAGGGTCCTGGAGGGGTCACATGTTGGGGTTCAGCCAATCAGGGCACACAGCTGGCCAGTACAGGGGGCAAACGGACATAACTGCCAAGTGGAGACAGTTATTACCTGCAAAGTGGTGAGGGGAGCCAATCAAAATTAAAGTGGTTAAGGCTGGTCAAACTGGCCGGGGGCCATCTTTGCCCATTTGATGGGAGGGGCTGTTTTGAGCGAGTGAGATGAGCCCTGGGGTCAACTAGGGGTCAGCCCCTCAGGCTGTCATGAGGGACCCTAGCTGGAAAATATTATTTTAAAAATCCCCAACACTTTCCTTCCCTCTTTCCTCCTCCTGTCCTCTGCACACCTCAGGCTGCACATTATCTCTGCATTTCCCTTCTTTCATCCTGGTTTCATTGTGGCTTTTAGAGGCACCTTTAGCCCAAGATGCCTTTGGCTCCCTGGCTCAAGAGAGATGGGCTAGAGGTTGGACAGACACTGTTCAGCACCACCATAGGACAGGTTCAAATGCAGTTCTTCTGACCCAGTGAGCATGTGAAGGAAAGCACTATTTCATTCTTAAGCCAAATTCTGGTTTAGAAACTCACACTCTAAATTAAGCCAAAGAAATGATGCTGTTTAATATCCAATTGTGACCAAGTATGTTTTAATTTCACTGAAGTGGGAGGTCAGTGGCCATGGCAGCCAAATGGTGAGAGGAGCCAGAGCTAGCAGGATGGGAGGGTTGCTCCCCAGGGTGTTCTTGGCTGGGAGAGCCAGGCTTCTCCTCAGCAGAACAAATATTTGTTAGTACTTTACACAAGAATACTCTTGAGCTCCTCGTATTTACATTGCAAATGCTCTGTAAATAGCAAAGCAGTTATGTGTACCTGAAATTTGTAATTTGTTTGAGGACACTATATTCATCATGGAGGAGAGAAGTGAGTTTTGGAAGAGAAAGTGCCATTAAAAAGCAAACTAATGCTAGCAGACTTCTCTTTGCCAGGGCAGATACTTAAAAGACTACCCCAAAATGAATCCCAAATGGGCATTCTATCCAAGTCTCTCTCTTGGCAGGTTAAATGGACCCAGAGCTATAAACCCCAAGTGCCAGTACAATCTGTCTCTATAAGGGGTAAATGGCAGCCTGGCCTTGGCTCCATCACAGAGGTCCCCTTGGCATCATGGGGTTTCCCTCCTTGGGACTCCCAGGGCCCAGCCCCTGAGGCCTCTAACTCTTTACCAACCTTGGGAAGTAGTACTGAACAGAATCCTTGCTTGCTAAAACAATGTGTCCTAAACATTTTCATGAATTTGATTTTTATGTCAACACAGGTCTACACATGTGAGTTCAGGTCATGTGTAGAGAGCACTTGCCCACATTTTGGGACTATGCTTTTCCATTATAAAATAAAAAAGGAAAGCATTTTGAATAAAGGAGGTTTGAGGGAAAAAAAAGTACTTAAGTTCTACAAAACACAGACAGTACTCTTCACATTATAAAATAAGTTATTCTAGTCTTTTTTTTCTATGCAGTTTAAAATTTGTATTTATGTACCTTCCACATAAGGATTGGGGCTGGGATTTAGCTCAGTTGGTAGAGTGCTGCTCTGCAGTCTCAGAGGTCCCGAGTTTGATTCCCAGCACCACAAAATGAGAGAAGGACAAAATGGGAGAAGGACGTGGCAACCCACTCCCAAGGCAATCCCGAAACAATCAGCCATTGAAAACCCTATGAGGGTCGCTATGAGTCGGTCACTACTCGAAGGCACCTAACAACAACAACAACAACAACATAAGGATTATCCCCATGTGGTGGTAGGTGTGAAGCCAGAAGTATCTCTACTAGTCTTCCCTACTATTCCCTGACCAAAGCATGAAATCTCATCATTGGTATTTCTTTATATTGACCATTATTCTCCCTTTACTACTGTTTTGCCAGGCAAAGCCCTTACCACCTCTCCCTCCCTTCTCCAAGACTCTTACCATATTGCATGAATTCCTTTGTCTAATAGCTTTCTTGTGAGTAGGTTTCTTTAGTGTCAGGTTTTCTTGGGAGTGAGGCGTGGGGAGATAATAGAGACAAGAGGTATTGAAAGATGCAGGGGATCCAGGGGACTTTGATCATTTAACAATCTAATTTAGCCAAAGGTCTGGGATGGAGATAGAGTCATGGAATTCTGGTAGGTGTGCACACCTCTCGTCCCCAGAAAAAATGGGGAAAGATGTATTCATTGTCTTTTGCAGTTTGCTGGAACTCAAATAATTTAGCCTAGTAGAACCCTGCTCAAGAGGTGTAGCCAGCCACTAGCCATTGCTACCCAGTAATGTGGCTAGAGTACTATGTAGTTACTGGTTCATGATAGAAATGGAGAAGGAGCACTTAGAAACATTTTAAACTGTGGCATCTAAATATGTGATTGTTGGACTGGTCTTGTTAAACAGGGTATAGACTAGTTCAGTTGTTATCAAATTCACATCATAAATTACATGTGGCATTAGCTGTACTCTAGACATACATAGTTGGATCAGGATAGAGTAGATAGTAAAAATAAAATTAGTCTTCGGTCACAGTATGGGAAGCACTGCATCAAATTAATGCTTTTCAGCATTTTCCTTTCTTCAACTACATTAGACTTTGAGGAAAGAGGAAGACCAGAGTGTAGGAGAATAATGATAATGTTGTTAGGTGTTATCTTGAACACTTTCTAAATAACACCTTCTAAGTGCTAGTCAGCCTGCAGCCATAGCACTGTGGCATCCCATCCCATCAGATCTCAGAAGCTGAGCAGGGTTGGGCCTGGTTAGTACTTGGATGGGAGACCACCTGGGAATTATAATCTTATAGACTTGGGAGAAGGACACAGCAACCCACTCCCAAAAATCAATCTGCCATTGAAAACCCTATGAATAGCAGAGATGCACTAACAATAGTGTTTCGCCTGTTGTATGTAGGTTGCTTTGAGTCAGATACTGACTCAACGGGACCTAACAACAGTGCTAGTCTCTGTGCTAAGCACTTACATCAACCAATTTAATTTACACTAATATTATTTCCATCACGTTATAACTATTATTTCCACTCCTAAAAATTGGGGGACAGGGAATATAAGTAGTGGCTCTGTGGTAGACTCCATCTCCATGGGCTACCAGGGTGAGCCCTGCCTCAGCTTCAAGTCCTTCTGGGCCATGGAGGTCTGCTCTTCTTGCCAATTTGGATCCCCATCTCCCCTCTTCTTTTTGGCTCTCCCTTTCTTGGCCTGTAGCTCTGCCTGCCCCCTTTGCTGGCCAATTCACAGGGTTACAGAGAGGTGGGAAGGTCCTGTGAGGTACCAGTTGGAAAGCAGGAGGAAAGAACTACACAGAAAAAGATACAAGCAAGAACCCAGAGAGGGGAAGGAGAGCTTGGCTGGGCACCATTCTTTTGGGAAAGTGTTATAGAAACTGTTGTTGTTGTTGTTGTTGTTAGGTGCCATCAAGTCGGTATCCGACTCATAGCTACCCTCATAGGGTTTTCAATGGCAGACTGTTCCGGGATTGCCTTGGGAGTAGATTGCCAGGTCCTTCTCCCATTTTTGTGGTGCTGGGAATCGAACTCAGGACCTCAGAGACTGCAGCGCAGCGCTCTACCAACTGAGCTAAATCCCAGCCAGAAACTGTTGTAGAAAGTGGAAATTTGGGGGAAGGAATAGATACTTAAAAAAAACTAAGTGTGAGGCAAGCACTTTTTCTGTTTCTCCACAACCTTGGGAAAAATTTGCCTTTCTGTGCTTTCAGAGTGAGGTTGGTGTTTTCCTTTGCAAAACTGTGCCTAGGTGAAAGCAAGGCAGGCTGCCCAGACACGTCTGGATGACATTTCAGTCAAAATGAGGATCACCTAGTGTAGCTTGGATATGACTGTTCATGCCAGAGGAAGAGTACCCTGGTAATTTTCTCTTTTTGGACCTTTAGGAGGGCTGGGGTTAGGAAGGAAGGGGAGATGGGATGGAGTTTTCTCGCCTACTGTCTTCCCATGGAATAACCATGTGGGTGTATATCAGCATCCTCCCTCTTTGATCAAAGTGGATGTCCCTTAAGGTTTTCCTGAAAAGTCTGATTTTTAACCAGCATTATCATTGCTTGACATAGTTTCCAAAATGGGTTTCTGCTAAACTCATTAGAAGCTAAGTGAGACAGCTGCCCTTAGGGGAAAACTCCTATATGCACCTTCAAAGTGTACTTTCCTTTGACTACCGCTAAAGCCTTTTTGGAAAAGAAGCTAAATGAGCCCGAAAGTATTCCTGCCTGCCACCTTTATGACACAAGCTAACCATGCCTAGAAGTATTATTGTCTGCCATCTTTGCAGCACAAGCTAAGTGTGCCCCAGAAGTGTTTCTGTCTTCTGTCTTTCCTTCTTGAACTATGGTCTTAAACTGAGCATGCTCAGTAATGTACATATTGAGTTGAGAATGTTCAGGAATGTGACCGCCCACAAAGTGCTTTCCCACATGAATTTGCATAGGCTTCCTGAGTAAAATCCCCATATTTCCTTTGTTTCAGGAGAGCATTGCTTATGAAGTAACTCCTGTGCTTTCCTTACCTGCTGCAGGTAATAAGTCTTCCTCTACTCTTATTTCTTGGCTATGCTTGTTTTGGCTTTGCCTCACCAAGATGTGAATCCATTGCCTTCAGTTGTAAACTCACTATACTCTTTTGCATTTTTTCCATCAAAACAATTATTTTGATGACTTGTAAAGTGGTCTCTTCTTAGGGATCTGAGGTCAGTTACCCTTAGGAAGAACTGTCAACCTGAGATGGCTACTCTAGCATTTCCTCCAAGGTTCATTTGGATCCAGTAAGTGCCACAGGGCTTCTACCACTGTATATAATGTATTGGTTGTTTATAGGCACATACAAAATCAGTGTTTCAGGGAGAAACCTTTTGTACACAAATCCCCCCGTATTTGCAGGCCAGGTAACAGTCCTGACTATTCTTTCCCCCTCTGTCTGTTTTGAGCACTGAGCTGTACAGCATAGAATACTTAGGGGGTTTTCCTGAGTGATTCTTTCTCCCCTTGAGATGCATAATCTGTAGGCAGGGAAAGACATCAGTCTTTTGTAAGTCTGAGTTTTTTCAATTTAAAATGAAATATTTTGCTTCTGGGGACTCTTCTCCATGGAATTGTAAAGTGCCCTTGTGTCAATGTGCAATTTATTCCATGAGAGCTTTGTCTTGGGAATATGGCGATGGCTAGAAATTAAGAAACTTCTGTTTCAATTCCAACTTGTGCGACCTTAGGGAAATTAGTTAACCTCCTTGGGTTTTATGTGCTTCAAAATGAGGATCAGACTATTACCTCATAGTCTGGGCTCACAACTCAGTAAGGCGCTGAATCCCAGTGGGATCCCCAGGTGAAAGGCTGCTAAATCCAGGCTTGCTCTCCAGCGTGGAAGGCCTTGTTCTGTTCAGAAGGGCACGGTTGCTAATTCTATCAGCCTGCATCCTTTGGGAACCATATGACATATTGACAATATTTTCTATTTGAGGAGCACCATGATTTTAAAAAGGATATACATTTGATATTCTCATTTGATTTTCTCCATCCTGGGGAAGGTGGGATTTATTATCATCCCAATTCCATAGAATCAGTTTAGGGTAGGGATCTTAAAAGATACATTAAGGGTTAATTTATAGATTCAATAACACATAGGGTAATATATATTCTTTCACAATCTAGCCCCAGGGAAAGACAGTTTCTATGGCAGTGTCTACATTTTCATTATAAATTACACCTTGGAAGTATACTAGATCTAGAATCAGAGTGGCTGGATTTAAATTCTGGAATCTAGGGCTATCACTCAATGAGGAATCTAAGGCAAGTTACTTAGCTTCTCTAAGCCTTAGACAACTCCTTTGTAAAATGGGGATAATGAAAGCATTCCCTTCATAGTGTTGATTTCAGGATTAAATGAAATAACAGTGTGTGACACACAATATGTGAAATAACATTTATGTGAGATGCTTAGTATATTGGCTATTATATAGTAAAATCTCAATTTTGATGTTTATGTTTTATTACATTTTATTTTCTGATATGTTGATCAAGTTATACTTATAACAAGTTATACTTAAGAAGGAATATATTCTGCTAGGCATATACTTTGAAAAGTATAATACATTAATCATTTGGTAAATCAGAAAAATACAAAGAAAACAAAAATGACTTGTAAACTTCCCACTCAATAATTCCTCTGGACATTTAAAAAACAATACATTTATAAAGTTAGAAATGTCAAATAAAGTATGCAATATGGAAAATGGGAAACCCTTCCTTTTTCACAAACTAATCCCTATTAACTGTTTATGATTATTCCCAGAAAAACGTGCACTCACAGGCATCTACTTTTCTCTTTTGCCCATAAGATACAATCCTATGCATACTGTCCCACAATTGTTTTTTTCTTCACTTCTTTTTCTGGAAATTCTTTCCACAAATGGATCTAGTGAATTCTCTTTAATGTCCTTCTAGAATTCCATCATATAGATGTGTTCTAATTTATTTGTTCTGTTATCTATTGATGACACTGGGTTGTGTTTAGCTTGGGTTAGTTTGTTTGCAATTTAATTGAATTTCAATTAATAGCCCCCTATACCTGGGCTGGAGAGTTTTTACAAGTATATTGATGAGGTAATTACCTAGCAATGGGCTTTCTGTGTAATGTCTTTTAGTTCTGATAGGTATATGATAGACACTTCTCTGCCAATTTACTCTTCTAAAGGCTGTTTCCTATGCCCTTGCTTGAACCTTATCCTCTCATTATAAGCAAGTTCAAGATTTAAAAATGTCATCTTATTATTATTATTATTATTTTTGTGGTACTGGGGGTTGAGCTCAGGGCCTCGCGTCTGCAAGCTTTGCAAGTGCTGGACCACTGAGCTGTGCCCCCAGCCCATTTTTTTGACTTTTTGAGACAGGGTCTTGCTAAGTTATGCAGACTGCCTTTGGTCTCTAACTTGCGATCCTCCTGCCTCTGCCTCTGGAGCCACTGGGATTATAGGCGTATGCCACCACGCCTGGCTTATGTTTATATTTGTGATGAGTATAGTTCTGTACTTTCTTTTTGTTGTTTTGATTTTATTATGAATAAGCCAAAACATCCTTTTCTGTGTTTGTGGGTGTTTGTACTTTTCTCTACTGTAAATTGCATGTTTGTAGTTTTTTTCCTACCTTCTATTAGGTTATTCATCTTTCTCTTTAATACATTATTTTTAAAAATAAATATGTGATTTAAATTGATATATTAAATCATATGTTAAATCAATTTTAATTAAATATTGGGATAAAAAATGTTTAGGAGATAGAGTAGGCAAAAATTGTGTTTGCTGGCACTGTTTCTATTTCCCCTTCTGCAAAGAGCACCCAGATTTTCCTTTTGGATAATAGCCATTTTTACTCACTCCATCCATTTGGGATGTCTTTGGGCCCAGACATATGACCACCAAAGCCCTGCATCCATCTGGCCACAGTTCAGACTTATGACTCACACTTGACCAATGGGAACCTTTCCTGTGATTTTGCTATATCCATTTTTTAAAACGTAGATTTAGCCCTCAGGATCCACAGGGATCAGTTCCAGGACTTCTGGAGATAGCAAAATTCATGGATGCTCAAACGCTTACATAAAATACTACAGTATTTACATGTAAATAACCTACCCCCCATACTTATTTTCTGTGTTACTTATAATATCTAATACAATGTAAATAATTGTTATACTGCATAGTCTTTATGTTTGTATTATTTTTTAATTGTATATTTTACTTGTTATTTTTATTTTTTAATCTGCCAGTAGTTGCACCTGCAGATACAAACCCAACTGATCTCTCTCTCTCTCTCTCTCTCTCTCTCTCTCTCTCTCTCTCTCCCCCTTCCTCCCCCTGTTGCAGATGCTGAGAAGGATAGGTGGGATGCAGTAAAAACACAGTACAGTGGAAGCTCAACTCAGGAAGCAGAAGCAGAGGTGATGAGGCTGGCAAATATATAATCAATAATTATCCTCTCCAGTTCCATAGGAGAAGGGGGCTGTATGTGAAAATTTGATATGAAAGGATGAGCTGAATATAAGAGCAAGTAGAAGAAGCACTGTTAGGGTGACTTGAAATTCAAAATAATCCCAGCAGAGCTATGAATGCCAGGCAACAATTTTTTCAAGAAGGGTAAACAGGGACTTGTTTTGAGAGTTGCACTATGACCTCTTTATTATGAATTGGCCAAGTCCTAACAGCAGACTGGTTTAATAAATATTAGTCAGGCTACAGCCTGCAGTCCTCCTGTATATGAGACTTGATGTGCTTTAGTCTCACATATATTGGTAGCAACAGAAACACTTAACCTGAAGGATGTCCCTTATTTCTATGTCCCTCATTCGTTCTCCCTCCTCCTTAATTGGAAATCTGGGATTTGGACACCACCACATGTGAGGGGGTGAGTCCTACTGCATTACACACATGTTAATGACCTGGGTTCAAGACTAAAAACATGTAAATCCAGGACTTAAGAGTACAATTTCATAATGCTGCTTACTTTTGGCCTTGAACAGTAGTTTATGTTCATATTCCTTTTGGCAAACCAGAAGTTCAATGTTCGGTAAGAAGAGTTAAGTGGCGAAAATGTGTAAGATAAACTCATAAAATTAATCTTCTAAAACAGGAATTAGCCAAGTGAAAAAGCATAAAATCAGCTCATAGTAAGTAAAGCTACTAATTTATATCCATTTAAAAATGTTTTTAATTTTTTTACAGTGTGATAGTAGCAAGAGTGACAGATCAGCAAAATTCAAAGCATGTAATAAAACCAGCCACACTGATTAAAGAGGAAAGTTTACCAAATGTAGATCAAAATGATTTTCTCTCTTCAGGATGAACTCATTACAAAAGTCAGACTAGAACCATATGGGTTACATTCAGACCAGCAGAGCCATGGACTGAATTAAGAGGGGAAAGCAGCAGGCTTTTCTCCCTTGGGGATCTTTGGCATTTGCATGTGAGATGAAGTTGAAGTAAGAGAATTACATGTCTGTTAACTTGTGTAAGTCCATCTACTAGTAATTTGATGAGAACTATTGTCCCAGTTCCTTTTCCTACTTTTCTATCGCTATATCCAAAAATGACTACATTATCTGCCATTATTTGAAATGAAGGATTTTAAATATGTGAATATTTTAGACAACTCTGGCACCCAAGCTTTCACATTTTAAGTATTTTTAACAGAACATTTTCTCAGTGGTATTTTTACTTTGTTGGTATTATTACCGAGACTTTTTATTATTCTGTGTCCACATGATGGTCTGAATATCAGGTTGTCAGCTATTGCTTGCTTGTTATCTGTTGTTGTTACATTCAAGAGCCAATGTTATCCTTTGAGTCTAAATTCTCAGATGGGAAGTGGTAAATGTCATAGCCTATGAGTCAAGCAGGTGACTCCCCTCTGGCCCCCCACAAAGTTTGGAGCACATTGTTATCTGTAAACTGTGAGAGGATTCCTATGCTGAATGCATAATTCAGTGAGATGACCCAAAAGGACTTTGGGGATTGGTTCTTCTGTACTTGGTAAGTTAGAACTCTTTCCCCTATTCTGGACTAGTCTTCCTTCTTCCTCCTTGTCTGGAATATTAATCTGTTTTCTGTTGCTATAATAGAATGTGTGAGACTGAGTAATTAATAAAAGAAGTTTATTCAACTCATGGTTCTGGAGGCTGGAATTCCAAGATGGGGTGGGCACATCTGGCAAGGGCCTCATGCTGTTTCATAACATGGCAGAAAAATGGAAGGGCAAGGGGGTACATGTGGAAGAGATAAAACCTGAGGGATGACCTCACTTTATAACACCCTGATCTTGCCTTAACTAATCCAGTCCCATGAGAAAGGCATCAATCCCTCTTAATGACCTAATCACCTCTTAAATCCCTCCACCTCTCAACACAGCTACATTGGGGACCAAATTTCAACATGAGTTTCTGAAGAGACAAACTTTATTCAAAATGTAGAATCTGGCTACTTTTTGCTAATTATTATTATTATTTTTTATCTTAGTGACTTCCTCTGGAGGACCTTCTGTTATTCCTCTGCTGGCTCTCCTTTGCTACCAGAACACTCCAAACTTCCTGTATCATAACTTAATGCAATAGTTTACCACATTTCTTTTTCTTCTCTTCCCTTCCCTTCTCTTTCTCTTTCTCTTTCTCTTTCTCTTTCTCCTTCTCCCTCTTCTCTTCTCTTCTCTTCTCTTCTCTTCTCTTCTCTTCTCTTCTCTTCTCTCGTCTTCCCTTCCTTTCCCTTCCCTTCCCTTCCCTTCTCTTCCTTTCCCTTCCCTTCCCTTCCCTTCTTTTTCCCCCTCCCTCCCTCCCTGCCTCCTTCCTTTCCTTCCTTCCCTTCCTTCCTTCCTTCCCTTTTTTCTGTTTTTTTTTTTTTGGGGGGGGGGGATGTTGGTTGGTTTGGTTTGTTTGTTTTGAGTCAAGGTCTCACTGTGTAGCCCACGCTGGCTTGGAACTCATGATCCTCTTGTGTCAGCCTCCTGAATGTTGTGATTACAGGTGTACACCACCATACCTAGCTAACAATTTCCTATTTAATGTCTCTATGTGTGTCTTGGGGCTGGGATTTAGCTCAGTTGGTAGAGTGCTGCGCTGCAGTTTCTGAGGTCCTGAGTTCAATTCCCAGCACCGCAAAAATGGGAGAAGGACCTGGAAATCCACTCCCAAGGCAATCCCGAAACAGTCTGCCATTGAAAACCCTATGAGGGTCGCTATGAGTCAGATACCGACTCGAGGGCACCTAATAACAACAACAACATATGTGTCTTGGCAGACTGTGCAGGCTGGCACTGTGCCCAATAAGCTCTCCTCAGCACCAGCACATAGTGGATGCTTTATAAGTACTTGTTTCATGAATGGACATTTGCTATTTAAGCAGAAGTGAATTTAATTCCTACTTCAGCAGGCCACACAGTTAGGGTCAAGATCATCCAGGGCCTGAGTAACAATCACAGTGCAACAAAGTAATGATATTTCTAGCCTTATAAAGAAAGCAATATATGCTATACACTGTGGTGTAAACTTTACAAATATGAAGTTAATTCTACTTTCTATTCACAATTCTATCCTGCTAGTAGTAGGATATTAACACTCAGTAACTATGGGGGCTCCCTTCCCTTTACTGAATTTGAGAAAGGATCTGGAAGGTGAATGTAGCTGCTAACTAGAGAACCAGGGAGGGCTTCTCATTTTCAGTCTGTCATTGTCACCACTAGCATTCTAATTGTCCGGACCCAATGCTGGCTGAAAGCCAGACATTTCTGCTAGTCAAGGGGAGTCAAGGGTAGCCCAGGGGAGTTTGCTTGGTCTGGGACCCATGATGCCTTCACTAACATCACCTTTGAAGTGTTACCGTGTCCCCTAGAATCTCGTCACCTTGCTCTCTTCCCTGTCTTGTCAATGTCTCTTCCTCTTACTTCCTTTGAAGCCACTTTCGTTGTCCCTCTTCTCTTAGCCTGACTCTACCGAGTTGTTCTTGGAAACAAAGACTGAGTAAAGCAAAAGCCAGGAAAGATGTTTGAATCTACATAGCTCCTGTTGTCTATGCAGCAACACAGATCCCTCCAACAACAAGGTGCCCAAAGGTCCAGCTATTGGTTTGAAATGGGAAAGGGGAAACAAAGAGAAAGAAACCAAAAGTAAACAAAATGTAGCAACAGAAAAGTTATCCTGTAGTTAGTGTTGACTTTAATTCCCACAGAATTGCTGGGATGCCAAGTAGGGCCGTTCTGTCCATTAGACATCTGAGGGACAATGTGGTATTTATCATGGACTTGGAATGTGCAAAAAAGTTTAAAACTGGAAAAAAAAAATCAATTGGCTTTAAAATGAAAAAATAAAAATCATAAAACTCAGTTTATTAACAAGCTCCACAAAAGGTCTATAAAAGGCAACATCTTGTCAACTCCATTAATTGCTAAATTTACAATCCACAGTAACTTCATTACATTTGAAAGCAATTTATATGTTAGATTTTTTTCAGTTTCTCAAGAAAAATGAAAACTTCTCTAAAGTAGTCACAGTGATTGCTGAGGAGGAACAACTTATGATAAATTGTACATGAGTAATTTTCCAAAAACAAAATTGTAAAGTCTTTCGATTTTTCCAAAGCAAAATAATGTTTAATATAAGGATGTAAGAATATTTCAGTATGTTTAATATGATGTGATAGAGAATCCTTAAATTTCAAACATTCCTAAAAGTCTCCTGGGCCTCCAGCTCCCTGGCTTCCCTGAAGTACCTTGCTGACCTTTGAGTTCTATCTGGAGGTCCTTGTTTTGAGAGAGTAATATGGTTCTGACACTAACTCTAACTCAGTGAGTGTAGACTTCACTGGTTAAAGGCACAATACCCAATGTTTCGAGCCCCTCCTGCTCAGAGATGTTACCTTTGAGGCAGCATTTCGGTCTGAATAATGGGATAACAGTGGCAACAAAGGGCAGAGATGGACTAAAGATTAGAGATCAGATTAGGTTGCCTGAATTTACTTACTTACTTACTTACTTTATTAATTGATTGCTTGCTTGATTGATTGTGGTACTAGGAGTTGAACCCCGAGCCTTGAGCATATATTGCAAGTGCTCTACCACTGAGTTAACCCCAAGAGCCTTTAAATTTTTTTTTTCTATCACGAGACAGGATCTTGCTTAGAGATAGACTGCCTCTAGTGTGGCACTTGTGATCCTCCCACCGCCACCTCCCCAGTAGCTGGGCTTATAGGTGTGCACCACCAGACTAGACTGGCTTAGGTTGCCTGAACTTTAGGCACCAACTTCAAGCTTGGGACTCTCCAGGCTACCTCCACTTCTGACCACCTGGCTTCAAATCTGAGAGTTCCCACCATTCCCTCATTCTTGATAATTTGCTCCAATGGCTCTAGGAACTCAGAGAAGTACTGCACTTATGATTACAATTTTATCACACTGGATACAGATCAGAGTCAAAGAAATGGGGAGACACAAAGGGTGGGGACTGAGAGGTCCCCCTCCAAAGGTCCTATGTCCTGAGGGAGCATCACTGTACTGATATGTCAGTACACATCACCACCAGGGACCTCCCTTAAGCTTATTGTCCAGAGTTTCTGTTGGGGTTTTAGTATGCAGATCCAGTTGGTCTTTCTGGCATGGCCAGTACCCGTCCCAAGTCATGACTTAGTGCCCAAAGTGAATATCAGACACTTTTATCACTTGGGAAATTCCATGGATTTAGAAGTTACTTCCCGTGAACCAGGGACAAAGGCCAGCCAAAGTATTTTTTTTGATAAATACATCTCTCTACCTTGTTGCATTACATATAACATGCACATTAAATATGATGTACAAGTTCTACATGGTAAATGTGGAGCTCAGAGAGCTAGGGCTGTTACCCTCACTGACACACATTTAGGGCTTCTCCCATTCATGTCACAGTTATTTTCTTAGCATCCCCAAAAAGTAACCCAACTTGTATTGTTTTCTTTAAGTCCTCTCTCAAGGAACTTGAGCTAATTTAAGCCTGGGTTAAGGAACTTTTGAGGGGTAATGTAGAGTGTCACTCACAAAACAATTCTTTTCTTTAAAAAAATTTTTTATTAGTGTATATTAATTGTAGAAAATAATGGGTTTCAATGACATTTTCATATAGGTATATGATATAATATGCCTGCAGCGGTAGCCCTGTGGCATCTGATCCTGTCAGATCTCGGAAGCTAAGCAGGGTCAGGCCTGGTTAGTACTGGATGGGAGACCGCCTGGGAACACCAGAAGCTGTAGGCTTGGGAGAAGGACCTGGCAGCCCCCTCCCAAAAAATCAATCTGCCATTGAAAACCCTATGAACAGCAGCGAAGCACTGACAATAGTGTTTCCCCTGTTGTACAGAGGGTCGCTATGAGTCGGATACCGACTCGACGGCACCTAACAACAACAACAAAAATATGATATAATATTCTCTCCCCTAATTCCCTCTTTTGTCCCCCCTTCTCCCTCCTGTGGGTCCTTTTCTTCTTCACTAATAGTCCTCCTTCTACTTTCATGTCTTTTTCTTAACATCTAGATTTTGTATATGAGGGAAAATATGGTATTTGTCTTTCTGAATCTGGCTTATTTCACTTAATGTGAAGATCCATAGTTCCAACCATTTTCCTGCAATGACGTGATTTCGTTCTTCTCATGGCTAATATTCCACTGTGTATGTATTCCACAGGACCCTTCTCCTCTACTCCCAGCATCAGCTGTCCTTCCCCCTTTAGGTTGTTGTTAGGTGCTGTCAAGTCATGTCCAACTCATAGCTGGACCCTTTTAGGGTTTTCAATGGTGATTGTTTCAGGATTGCCTCAGGAGTGGGTTGCCACGTCCTTCTCCCGTTTTTGTGGTGCTGGGAATCGAATTCGCGCGACCTCAGAGACTGCAGAGCGGCACTCTACCAACTGAGCTAAATTCCAGCCTGTCCTTCCCCCTTAGAGGCAGCTGTTTCCTCCATTTACCACAGTCTTAAGTTTCCTTCATCATGCCTGCTAGGAGCTTGGGTAGGTTTTGAAGATTAAGTTCTTGGTGGTTCTTCTCCAGTTTTCTAGACATATACAGCCCTTCTCCACAGGCGAGGCTTTCACAGGTATGTCAAAATGCATTTCTGCAGGGATCTGGGTAAGCAGGTGACACTTCAGTGTTGTTGCCACAAGGAACTTGAGATCACATCTACTGTTTTACTATTACAAACAAGGCCAAAATGGAGATTCCTTGTACATGTACTTGACCAGTGATTCTGGCATTTCTCAGAACTCCATTTGTAAGGAGTGATTAGAACCTCCAAGACACAGCTATCTGAGGGAAATAATTATCTCCTTTCTTTTCTTCCCTTCCAACCCCTTTTCTCATTTATTCTTTCTAAATCCTGTAGAGAATTAAAAAACAAAACAAAACTAAGAATGAATTTAGTAAGAATTTCATTTTTTAAAGGCAACCCTTTTAAGCCTTTGTTGAACACTCCACAGTTGACAGCATGTACAAATATTATGTAAGAAAGGTGTTTAAAATAATGAAGATGATCATTAAACTAATGTTAATGTTATAATCATATTAATATTGAAATCTAGTAGATAGCCAGACTAGAAACCAAATATCAAGCAGCAAATAAAATTCAGTATACACCAAGTAATGACAAGTCACAGTAGAATTCTCTCTTTTCTTTCTTTTACTTTTCTTTCTCCCTCCCTCCCTCCCTCCCTCCCTCTCTCTCTCTCTCTTTTTCTCTCTCTTTCTCTCTCTTTCTCTCTCTCTTTCTCTCTCTCTCTCTTTCTTTCTTTCTTTCTTTCTTTCTTTCTTTCTTTCTTTCTTGGCAGTACTGGAGGATTGAATGGAGGGCTTCTCACATGCTAATCAAGTGCTCTACCATTGGGCTGCATGCCTCCCAATCCCTTTTTCTAATTTTTAATTTTGAGACAATGTCTCACTAAGTTGCACATGCTACCTCTGGCCTTGAACTCATAATCTTCTTGCTTCAGCCTCCTGACTTGCTGGGATTACAGGTGTGTGCCATGATGCTGGCCCATGGTAGAATTCTTTTATTCTGCGAAGTTCATGGAAAAGTGAACATATGTTAAATAATAAGTAGGGAGATAATATGAAGAAAATAGTGATATTTGGAGTTAAGAATCTTCAACAGAAATGTTGGTTCTGGCACTTACTTTCACCTAAACTTGGAGAAGGTACTTCACCTCTCTGTCTTAGCTTTCTCATTCACCAAATAGGACCACCAACTGTGTAGGGCATTAAAAAATGGAACTACAAATCCTGTTTCCCTGCTGCATGTTATACTCTAGAGATATGCTCTGCTGAAAACCTTTACACTCTACAATAAAATGTCAAAAGTCACATATACCTATGGGAGAAAAACAATCAGTCAGTGAAAACCCTATGAGGGTCACCATGAGTTGGACCCAACGAAATGGCATCTAACAACAACAAGTTTGTATATTACACATGCTTTGTTTCTTGAGCATGTGCTTGTCCAGAGCAAGAAGCATCCTTATGTGTCATATGACCCTGGTGTGCAATGAATCAGCTCTTCTCTCTAGGAGACATAGGATTTGTACACAATTGTCTTCAGAACTGAAAGGGGGCCAAGGGGGCAGTCATCTTATTGGGTCAAATGGAAGCTAATTGTGAGCAGAGGAAAACAGACAATAGATAGAGATATATAAAACACTGAGCTTCCTGTGTAATGGATATTTTTAAAATAGTTCACTACATTAGCCCCTTTTACAGATGATGGAATTAAGGAAACTGAGTTAGTGAAAGGTAGCTCTAATTCTAGGCAGCCTCAATTGGCCTCTAGACTTGAGCTGCTTTCCTTTACTATCAACCTGTGGTGTGCAGACACTGGGAGAGAGGAACCTTAATTCTATCCCAGCTTCTCTGAGCCCCTCCTGGGCACTGAATCCGTATCATGGGTGTCAATAGTCCTTGCTCTATTCTTTCAATAAGCTTACTTTCTCTTGAGAAAATCTTCCTTAATTCCATCATCTGTAAAAGGGGCTAATGTAGGGAATTACTTTTATTATTTGCTCTTTTTAAAAGATAAATTAACTTCATGAATGTATTTAACTTGCCAATTTATCCTGCAAGGAATATCTCTAATGTTTTTAAAATTTGTAAATTCTTTACAAAAATAATTTTCAGTACAGAAATGCTATTTCATACTCCTTATACTTTATATGCATCATGATCAACTCCTTTTTCCAAGTGTCCAGTTAAAACATTACTTGTTGCACTGATGTTAACATCTGGGCCTGAGCTTGAGCTACAGTAGACCCTCAGGTAGAACAATGATTGAATCAGAAAAGAACAGTCTCTGGGACTAGGTACTGAACTCTGTATTAGATCACCATTGCCTCTTATCCTTATCCCAGACAAGTCACCTAACCTCACACAGTCTTTGTGTCTTTCAGTGACAAACAAAGAGGGTAGTAATGATAACCCCTGGTAATTTCTCTCATGGAGCTATTTGGATAATCAAGTTAAATAACGCTAATGAAAATATGTTATGAACTGTAAATTGCTATAGTAAATACTGGTTGCTCTAGCTTTAACAGCTGTCTTTTAAAAATATCCTGATAGCAGTGTTCTTGTTATCACTGATGGAAAAGTGTCACATCCAAGGACCACTCCCATGACTTGCAAACACAGGGAGACGAGCCTTCCAGAGAAGACCGAAGCTTGAGGTAGCCTCTGAAATTTAAAACATTGAGCTAGAACTCATATATTTTAAAGCAATCCTACAAAAAGGAATGGATGTATACCTTTTTGGAATAAAATTCATCTTTCTTGGAATCCATAAAAGCAAATTTACATTTGTCATTCTTAACTAATTTGGGCTTTCAAAAAATCTAATATGCTATTCTGCCATTTAATATTTCCTAAAGTATCTCCACTTTTTTTCAGTTTCATGAAGCCATGTTGTATTTTAACCCGGTTTTCAAGTTTTCTTTCCAACTCTTTCCTATAAAATGGTAATAGCCAAGAGACTAATTTTCAGAGACTGATAAATCAGGAAGTTTTTGTGGCAGAGTGGGGAGGGGACACACATGGGTATTTCATACATTTACAAAGCAACATCTGGGGAATTTTGAAACTTGAGACTCTTTTATCAGTTTGCTTTCAGCACGTGTATGAAGACTGACCCCTCTTTCCTGGAATATTCAAATGAAGTAAAATTATCTTGGAGAAGATCTGTTTCTCTAATTTCATAATTAACAATAGATCTTTCAACTTCTTAGAATTCTAAATTGATTTTAGCCAAATTATATTTAGGATGGGAGATAAGTATTGCTTAATAATCCTTATTTTTGTTTTGTGTTTGTTGTTGTTTTTTCCTTATGGTCAGCAATTTTGGAAAAATAAGGAAAAGTACATCCTAACCAGGAAGGCAGTAGAGCTGCCTGTGAACTGCCAATGTGTGTCACCACAGGAAAAACCCTGCAGTGGAAGTATTGAAGGTCAGTGAGGCAGCTGTTCAATGGGGACAGCAGCCTATCTGGGCCAGGCCTTGGTACTAGAGTCTTGCTTACAAGTAGCAGTCTGAACCCATCCAAACTGGATATTTTTATAAAATGACATGTGGGGGTACATTTAAATTTTATTAATTCAACAGGGAATGTAAAGGAAATGAGTTTATTCTGTGAAATGAGGAATTATATGCTATTCATATACAATATATAGCAATGTATTGCAAATTATGCACTGAAAAAACTAAACCTTCATTTAGGGACATGGTTATTGAAACCAGGCTTCTGGGTTTAGGTAAATTGAGGAGACATTGGGTTAAAGCTGTCTTTCTCTTTACAGCAAGACCCTGAGCTCTTGAACATGCCACTGTGAGTCCTGAAGCTCCAAGCACACAGGAAACACTTCCTGTTTTGTGTCATACCTAGAACTTCATATGCCTCATAAACCTACTTCTGTCAAACACTGGGAGATGCTGCTGTCCAGTTAATTTTAACAAATACAAACAACAACTGTGGTTGATGTATGGTTGGGGTTTGATATTAACTCTGATTGATATCCTCTTTCATGATTGGTAGAGTGATGGGCCCAAAGTAAAGGAGGTCTGTGTCTTTTTTAGATTTGGTTGTTTTTGCTGCCTGTTGACTTCTTCACA